>CM023629.1:3123551-3398551 GCA_013358685.1 Antennarius maculatus
CACCATGTTCTCATGTTCTGTATGTCTAAATGGAATGGCTGAAGGAACAGACACCAACGCATAAGGCGCTGATTTGGGTTTTGGAGTGAGTGGAGAAGGGTTAGCGGATTATGGTCTGTATATACCACGAAAGGACTTACCCCACCTCCCACGTAAACTTCAAAGTGATTCAATGCCCAGATGAGTGCCAGTGCTTCCTTTTCGACGATGGAATAATTTAACTGATGGGAGTTAAACTTTTTAGAAAAGAAACTCACTGGGCAATCTGCACCATTTTCATTCTTCTGCATGAGTATGGCCCTGGCTCCGACCTTACTAGCATCCACATAAAGGGAGAAATGCTGGTTCATCTGTGGAGCTGCTAAAACTGTCAGAACATAGCAGAGATTTCACAGATTGCAAAGCTTCTTGGCAGTGGGCAGACCACTCAAATTTAACCTTTGGGCTCAGGAAGGACGTGAGAGGAGCAACCACTGTGGAGAAATTTCTGCAAAACCCACCATAGTAGTAGCCCACCATACCCAAGAAACGGGACAGTTCTTTCTTGGTTGTCGGCACAGGAAATTGGTCAACAGCCAACACCTTGGCTTTTACAGGCCGCACCAGCCCTTGGCCAACTACCTTGCCCAGGTAGGTGACTGTCGCTTTGGCAAACACATTTTGCCAAGTTGACAGTTTGGCCTGGGCATCTTTCACCATCAAACAGGGCCCTGATGTGCTGAAGATGATCTTCCCAAGTATCACTATAAATCACAACATCATCCAAATACACAGCACAGCCCACCAGATCAGACACAACCTCATTGATGAGGCGCTGGAAGGTGGCAGGAGCATTGCGTAAGCCGAACGGCATCACAGTGTAAGAGTACAAACCACTGGGTGTGATAAATGCTGCGATCTCTCTGGCTCGGGGAGTCAGAGGCACCTGCTAGTTACCTTTAAGTAGGTCAAACTTACAAACTTTGCAGAGCCGACCTGATCTGCACAATCCTCCATATGGGGAAGTGGGAAAGAGTCAGGCTTTGTTACTTTATTCACTTTCCTCAGATCAGTACAAGGTCTAAATGACCCATCTGACTTTTTAACTAGTAAGCATGGTGAAGACCAACTGGATGCACAAGGCTCAGCAATATTGTTTTTTATGTAGTTTACCTCTACCTCTGACTGCTCACGCTTGTCTGGAGACATACGATAAAAACGCTGTCTGACTGGTGGGGCCCCTCCCACATCAATGTCATGCTCAACGAGATCAGTACGAGATGGAGTATTACTGAACAGACAGGGATAGCTTTTAATCAGATTCACCAACTCCGTTGGCTTCGTTTTAGGTAAATTGTCAGGATTGGCAGTTGCTCCTTCTCTCTCTCCTCTCCGGTGTCACACCTGGGTCCCACCGACCTGGGTGTGGCCACTCCTGGCAGCAGAGCAGCACACCTGTCTTCCATTTTCCAATTTCCAGACCTTCATGAGGACCAGCTTCACACCTTTCATCGCCAGTTTGTTTGTACTGCTAGTCAGTATCATCACCGTTAGTGATGGGCAGATAAAGCCCCATGAAGCATTGAAGCTTTTCATCCCAATCAGTTCACGCTGGTTCAAAGCTTCATGAGGCTTCATTTGCTCTAGTACGACATCTGCTGGACGGTACAATATCAGGTGGCATGAGTTTGAAGTGTGTGGCATTTTGCAGAAAGCCTGTGAATAAAACTGTCGGCAAAATAAAGAAGTGTGCAAAACATGTATATTTTATATATAACATATATAATGTATATACATTGTATATAATGTATGTACATACATTATATATAACATATGTACATTGCATATATAATGTACATATAAATGTAGCCACAAGAAAACACAAGCCAGTGTCTTATTGTGCCGGTCCCAAGCCCGGATAAATACAAAGGGTTGCATCAGGAAGGGCATCCAGCGTAAAACTTTTGCCAAATCAAAGATGCGAATCAAACCTATGACTTCCATACCGGATCGGTCGAGGCCCGGGTTAACAACGACCGCCATCGGCGCTGTTGACCTACAGGGCGCCGGTGGAAATTGGATTACTGTTGGTCGAAGAAGGAGAGGAGGAAAGTGTGTTCGCACGAAGAGAGAGGAGCGCCAAGAGTATAGGACTAAGAGTAGGGACGTTGAATGTTGGAACTATGACAGGAAAAGGTAGAGAGTTAGTTGACATGATGCAGAGGAGGAAGGTAGACATACTGTGTGTCCAGGAGATCAGGTGGAAAGGTAGCAAAGCTAGAAGTTTAGGAGTAGGGTTCAAGTTGTTCTATCATGGTGTAGATGGGAAGAGAAATGGAGTAGGAGTTATCTTGAAGGAGGAGTTTGTTAGGAATGTCCTGGAGGTAAAAAGAGTGTCGGATAGATTGATGAGTCTGAAGCTAGAAATAGAAGGTGTGATGGTCAATGTTGTTAGTGGGTATGCTCCACAGGTAGGATGTGAGCTGGCGGAGAAGGAGAAATTCTGGCTGGACTTTGATGAAGTGATGCAGAGTATACCTAGAAGTGAGAGAGTTGTCATTGGGGCAGACTTCAATGGACATGTTGGTGCAGGAAACAGGTGATGAGGAGGTGATGGGCAGGTTTGGTATCCAGGAGAGGAACGCAGAAGGACAGATGGTAGTTGACTTTGCAAAAAGGATGGAAATGGCTATAGTGAATACTTTCTTCCAGAAGAGGCAGGAACATAGAATGACCTACAAGAGTGGTAGTAGGAGCACATAGGTAGACTACATCTTGTGTAGACGGTGTAACCTGAAGGAGATCAGTGACTGCAAAGTAGTGGTAGGCGAGAGTGTAGCCAAACAGCATAGG
Organism: Antennarius maculatus; assembly: GCA_013358685.1. Classification (NCBI taxonomy): domain Eukaryota; kingdom Metazoa; phylum Chordata; class Actinopteri; order Lophiiformes; family Antennariidae; genus Antennarius; species Antennarius maculatus. Next base: position 3,126,384 of record CM023629.1, read on the forward strand.
ATGGTGGTGTGTAGGATGACTCTGGTGGTGAGGAAGATGAAGAGGGCAAAGGCAGAGCAGAAGACAAAATGGTAGAAGCTAAAAAAGGAAGAGTGTTGCATGACCTTTTGGAAGGAGTTAAGTCAGGCTCTGGGAGGCCAGGAGGTGCTTCCAGATGACTGGAAAACTACAGCTAATGTGATCAGGGAGACAGGTAGGAGAGTACTTGGTGTGTCATCTGGAAGGAAAGTAGATAAGGAGACTTGGTGGTGGAATGAGGAGGTACAGGAGTGTATTCAGAGAAAGAGGTTAGCTAAGAAGAAGTGGGACACTGAGAGGACTGAGGAGAGTAGACAGGAGTACAGGGAGATGCAGCGTAAGGTGAAGGTAGAGGTAGCAAAGGCCAAACAAGGAGCTTATGATGACTTGTATGCTAGGTTGGACAGTAAGGAGGGAGAGACTGTCTCTCTGTCTTGCCAACCTGTATAGGTCAGAGATGGGAGGGACGTGCAGCAAGTTAGGGTGACTAGCAGCAAGTTAGGGATAGGGATGGAAATCTATTGACAGGTGCCAGTAGTGTGATGGAAGATGGAAAGAGTACTTTGAAGAGTTGATGAACGTGGAAAATGAGAGAGAACAAAGACTAGAAGAGGTGACTGTTGTAGACCAGGAAGTAGCAAAGATTAGTCAGGATGAAGTGAGGAGGGCATGGAAGAGGAAAAAGAGTGGAAAGGCAGTCGGTCCTGATGATATACCTGTAGAGGTTTGGAAGTGTCTAGGAGAGGTGGTAGTAGAGTTTCTGACTGGGTTGTTCAACAGGATCTTAGATAGTGAGAAGATGCCTGAGGAATGGAGGAGAAGTGTGCTGGTGCCCATTTTTAAGAACAAGGGAGACGTACAGAGTTGTGGCAACTACAGAGGAATAAAGCTGATGAGCCATACAATGAAGTTATGGGAAAGAGTAGTGGAAGCTAGACTAAGGGCAGAAGTGAACATTTGTGAGCAGCAGTATGGTTTCATGCCAAAAAAAGAGTACTACAGATGCAGTATTTGCTTTGAGGATGTTGATAGAGAAGTACAGAGAAGGCCAAACGGAGCTGCACTGTGTTTTTGTAGATCTGGAGAAAGCTTATGACAGGGTGCCCAGAGAGGAACTGTGTTATTGTCTGAGGAAGTCTGGAGTGGCAGAGAAGTATGTTAGAGCGGTGCAGGACATGTATGAGGACTGCAAGACAGTGGTGAGGTGTGCTGTAGGTGTGACAGAGGAGTTCAAGGTGGAGGTGGGACTGCATCAGGGATCAGCTCTGAGCCCCTTCTTGTTTGCTATGGTGATGGACAGGCTGACAGACAAGGTTAGACAGGAATCTCCATGGACTATGATGTTTGCAGATGACATTGTGATCTGCAGTGAGAGCAGGGAAGAGGTGAAGGAGAAGCTAGAGAGGTGGAGGTTTGTCCTGGAAAGGAGAGGAATGAGGGTTAGCCGCAGTAAGACAGAGTACATGTGTGTGAATGAGAGGGACCCAAGTGGAAGAGTGAGGTTACAGGGAGAAGAGATCAAGAAGGTGGAGGATTTTAAGTACTTAGGGTCAACAGTCCAGAGCAATGGAGAGTGTGGAAAAGAGGTGAAGAAGCGTGTACAGGCAGGATGGAACGGGTGGAGAAAAGTGTCAGGTATGATGTGTGATAGAAGAGTTTCAGCTAAAATGAAAGGAAAGGTGTACAAAACTGGTGAGACCAGCGATGTTGTTTGGTCTAAAGACAGTATCACTGAGGAAGAGACAGGAGGTAGAGCTGGAGGTAGCAGAGATGAAGATGCTGAGGTTCTCTCTGGGAGTGACCAGGAAGGATAGGATCAGGAATGAGTACTTCAGAGGGACAGCACATGTTAGAGGTTTTGGAGATAAAGTCAGAGAGGCCAGACTGAGATGGTTTGGACATGTCCAGAGGAGAAATAGTGAATATATTGGTAGAAGGATGTTTTGAACTGCCAGGCAGGAGGCCTAGAGGAAGACCAAAGAGGAGGTTTATGGATGTAATGAGGGAGGACATGAAGGTAGTTGGTGTGAGAGAAGAGGATGCAAAGGACAGGGTTAGATGGAGGCAATTGATTCGCTATGGCGACCCCTGAAGGGGAAAGCCGAAAGGAAAAGAAGAAGAATGTATATATAACATACACACAGACCGGCAGTATGGAAAGTGATTATTTGGACATGAGGAAAAAGAAAATAAACTTGTACAGTGAGGGGAGGGTGGTTAGGGTTGGGACAATGATTGTGCTTCTGTAACATGGATGTATGGCCAGTGATTATGATTTGGTGACATCATTGGTTTTTATTTGGGGATCAAATTAGTATATACAGTATATACTTTTTAAAAAATGTCCCTCTCACCCTTGTGGAGCGGTATCTGTGTCATCCTCAAGCTCGGGTCCTCTACCAGAGGCCTGGGAGTCTGAGGGTTCTGCGCAGTATCTTAGCTGTTCCTAGGACTGCTGTCTTCTGGACTGAGGCTTCAGATGTTGTTCCAGGAATCTGCTGGAGCCACTCTTCCAGTTTGGGGGTCACTGCCCCAAGTGCTCCTACTACCACGGGGACCACATTAACCTTGACCTTCCACATCTGTTCTAGATGTTCTTTCAACCCTTGATACTTCTCAATCTTTTCGTGTTCCTTCTTCCTGATGTTGGTGTCAGCTGGAATCGCCACATCTATCACCACTGCTCTCTTGTGCTGTTTGTCCACCACCACTATATCCGGTTTGTTAGCCAGCAGCTGTTTGTCAGTCTGGAAGCTGAAGTCCCACAGGATCTTAGCCTTGACGTTCTCAACCACCTTTGGTGGTATGTCCCATTGGGATTTGGGTACTTCTAGTCCATACTGGGTACAGATGTTCCTGTACACTATCACGGCTACTTGGTTGTGCCTTTCCATGTATGCTGAGCTGGCGAGCATCTTACACCCTGCTACCACATGCTGGACTGACTCTGGGGCTTCTTTACATAGCCTACACCTTGGGTCAAATCTACTGTGGTAGATATTGGCCTCCATTGCTCTTGTACTTAGGGCCTGTTCTTGTGCTGCCATGATCAGTGCCTCTGTGCTGTCTGTCAGTCCAGCTTTATTCAGCCATTGGTAGGTCTTCTTGATTTCAGCCACTTCCTCTATCTGACAGTGGTACATGCCGTGTAGGGGCTTGTCCCTCCATGTTGTCTCCTCCTCCTCCTCTTCATCCTCAGGTTTCTGCTGTCTAAGGCATTCACTGAGCAGTTCATCTGTTGGGGCCATCTTCCTGATGTACTCTTGGATTTTTGATGTCTCATCTTGGACAGTGGCCCTGATGCTCACTAGCACTCGGCCTCCCTCTTTTCGCTTAGTGTAGAGCCTCAGGGTGCTGGACTTGGGGTGAAACCCTCCATGCATGGTGAGGAGCTTTCTAGTCTTGATATCTGCGGCTTCTATCTCCTCCTTTGGCCAGCTTATGATCCCAGCAGGGTATCTGATGACCGGCAGTGCATACATGTTGATGGCTCGGACCTTGTTCTTGCCATTCAGCTGACTTCTCAGGACTTGCCTTAATCTCTGGAGGTATTTCGCTGTGGATGACTTCCTTGCGGCCTCCTCATGATTGCCATTAGCCTGTGTGATTCCAAGGTATTTGTAGCTATCCTTGATGTCTTCTATCCTGCGCCCTGGTAGGTCAACCCCTTCAGTTCTGATCATCTTGCCTCTTCTTTATACCATCCGGCCACATTTGTCTAATCCGAATGACATCCCTATGTCGTCGCTGTAGATCCTGGTGGTGTGGATCAGTGAGTCAATTTCTCGCTCATTCCTGGCATACAGCTTGATGTCATCCATGTAGAGGAGATGGCTGATTGTTGTCCCGCTTCGGAATCGGTATCCGTAGCCACTCTTTGTGATGATGTGACTGAGCGGGTTCAGGCCTATGCAGAACAGCAGTGGTGATAGTGCATCCCCTTGGTATATGCCGCACTTGATGTTAACTTGGGCAATTGGCTTGGAGTTAGTCTCCAGGGTTGTCTTCCACATTCCCATTGACTTCTTGATGAAGGCTCTTAGTGTCCTGTTGATGTTATACAGTTCCAGACATTCCAGTGTACCCGTGTGTGGCATTGAATCGTAGGCTTTCTGGTAATCTATCCAGGCGGTGCACAAGTTGGTCTGCCTATTCTTACAGTCTCTGTGTACTGCTCTGTCCACCAGTAGCTGGTGCTTGGCTCCCCTGGTGTTACTACCAACTCCTTTCTGTGCCCCGCTCATATATTGATTCATGTGCCTACTTATCTTAGCCGCCATGATGCCTGACAGGAGCTTCCATGTTGTACAGAGACAGGTTATTGGCCGGTAGTTGGATGGGGTAGATCCCTTTTGTGGGTCTTTCATGATATATATATACACTTCATGATATATATACACTTATATATACTTATAGTACATATAAGTATATATAAAATTATATTTAAAAACAATTTCCCCACTGTGGCAGGTTCCATTTCCTGATTCTCTCCTAAACCAACTCTCTCCACACTACACCTCTCTCCAAAATATGTCTGACTCTATCCAAATTCCAAACTGTCTCCACACCAGCTAACCACAACTGTCCACCGAACAACCACATTCTTAATGGAGTGTGATCGCTTTATATTGGTGTTAATGCACGTATCACGAGCCGAATCAGTCACGCGGTATCAGCCGCGTAGCGGGGCGTTCCCATGATGGAAGCGTCGATACGGAAGTCACGCCCAAAGCCGCACTGCCCGGCGACGCTTCGGACGTCATCCTTTTCAGCTCCTCCCTTGGATGAAGCAAGCTTCGATACGCGCTTCGCAGGAATGCCCCTCCCCTATTCGGCACACGCTTCGGAGCTTCGATCCCCATCATCACATCACTAATCACCATGGCTCTCGTGACTCAAACCTTGACTTGTGGTAACTCTGTTCTCTCCATGTTTCTAGTTCTGGTCTGCTGCCTGTTGCCTGATCACTTTCCAGCCCACCTGCGTGCTTCAACTACTTACCTCCTGCTGACTCACCCGCTCAGCCTGGTCATCTGGTCCACCATCTCTCCACATTTTTGTTAAATAAATGTATTTTTTCACTTACCTGAAGTGCTTTGCATTTGGGTAAACCCTGACAGAACAAACTGGCCACATGGACCCAGCTGAAACAGATCCGGATCGGGTTAGCCTAGCTCTCGCAAATCAAAGAGCCCGGCCTGGACAACATGAGCAGGTGCTTTATAGCCTCTTGGATAGTCAGAAGACTTCTCATACACAGATTTCACAGCTCAACTCCATAATCCAGGAACTTGCCGGCATCTCTCCACATCCATTTTCCTTTTTTTTTTTTTTGTCTGCATGTATTCTCATAGTTTAACCCCATAAAAGGGGGTCAACCTTTTATGAGATCAATGCTTATTTTAGTCTTGCAGCAAAATCTTTTATATATTTTAATGCGTGCATGTGACCGTCACCAGTCCTCTCTGGGAACTAAATTGTCAGCCTTTATTAGAATTTCTTATTGTGAGCCAGAGAGGGAAGTGCTGCACCCCTGTGAGTTAAGGGGGAAAGCAAAAGGAGACAGGGAGAGAAAACACAAACAAAGTTAGTGGACAGACAGGCAGTGCTGTTGGAGTGAAAAAGGTTTAGGCTGCTTTATCGTATCTTAGAACTGATACCTCAACACCATTGTTACAAAACATCAGATTAGTGGAGGTCCTGACAGTATAGAAAAGGCCACCAGAGGAAACCAGTGTAGGAGGAAGATAGAGGGCATAAGATTGTGATGACTGAAGTGAGACACATCACATTCTGACGGAACCCAATGGTTCTCAATAATTGGACACGACTGGTAAGCCCTGACCCAACATGCATGTGTGATGAAACCAACATCCAGATAGGCTACCAGAACCCAACAGGGCCACGCTGGCCGAGCACTCCCAACCCCAGCAGCCAGGAGCATCCAGAAGCCATCACCCGAAGAGCCATCGGGGGCACCGAGAACCACGTAGACCCAGGGACCCAAAGGAGGCAACAGCCGCCACCACCAGGGCGCACAAGACAGGCCCAAAGGGCATGGGGCAAGGAGGCCCCCCACCATCCCCCACCCCACCACACCCCCCAACCCTCCATCCCCATTCACCACGCCCACATCCCGCCCACCCCCCCAACCCCAGGAGACAGGAATGCCCCCAGCAGCCCCAGGGGTCAGCCGCAGTGACCGGGCGACACGTGACCCACCCCCCTACATAGCCCCCCCCAGTTCGAGTATAGGGTCTTGCAACCCCACATGCCCGTCATGCCTTCTGCAAGCACGGGCAGACCAGAGATAGGGGGCCAAACCAACCCTCCAGATACGGCAGAGATCCCCAGCGGGCCGCAAGCCCCCCCGTGCCGCCGCCCACAGAGGAAAGGCGGCCAGAGGCCGCCAGCCCCGGCACTTAGCCGGCCGTCCCTGGCAGCCCATGCCAGGCCCTATCAGAAGCCTACCGCAGCCAACCCACCCACTGGCACCCCCCCGCAGAGCTCCGCCCATAGCCCAGGTCCATCGGGAAACCGAAGGCGACGCCATCCCACACCCCAGCGCCCAGCAAAGTAAACCGGCCACCAACACCGATCCCTGGCCAACAGCGGCGGCAAGGCACATGCCACAAAGCCGACCTAATGTGCCATGCCCGATAGGCCAGCAGGTGAGCCGTGCAGCACCCAAAGGTAAATGGGATACAGAGCCGGCGGGGGAGAAGCCAAGCCGCCCAGCAACCATCCCGCCCCCAAATGCAGCGACATCTCCGTACCACCCAACTACCCCCGCACCCACAAGCCATCCCCCCGCAGCCCGACCCCCGGGCCAGGCCAGACGGCCCACACACCACCCCAGAAACAACTACATTTTAAGTTAATTTCTTCACCTCATACACCGTTAATTTTGGGATATCCTGGATTAAAGAAACATAACCCAAACTTCGATTGGGCCAGTGGAAAGGTGTTTAGTTGGAGTTCTTTCTGCCACTCAACTTGTTTGCAGTCTGCTCTCCCTCCACCAGGTTCCATCATGCCACCTCCAGCGCCTCCAGACTTGACTAATATTCCTGTCGAATACCATGATCTTGCACATGTTTTTAGTAAGGAACAAACACTTTCACTTCCACCCCATAGACCATATGACTGTGCAATCAACCTACTTCCAGGTTCAACTCTATCTTCCAGCCGCCTGTACAGCCTGTCCAAACCACAAAATGAAGCAATGGAGCAGTATGTTAAAGACTCTCTAGCAGCCGGTGTAATCAGACCTTCGTCCTCTCCTATTAGGGCATGTTTTTTCTTTGTCAGCAAGAAGGATGGCACACTTCGCCCCTGCATTGACTACCGAGGATTAAATAACATCACTGTGAAAAACAAATACCCTCTTCCCCTCATAAATTCTGCTTTTCAACCTCTTCACAATGCTACCATTTTTTCTAAACTAGACCTTCGCAATGCGTATCATCTGGTGCGCATTCGCAAAGGGGACGAGTGGGAAACGGCATTCAATACTCATTTGGGCCAATATCTTCTAATGCCTTTTGGGTTGACAAATGCTCCGGCAGTTTTTCAGGCCCTCTTCAATGATGTTTTGAGGAACTTTTTGAATCATTTTGTGTTTGTCTACCTGGACGACATTTTGATTTTCTCTTCTTCTTTAGATGAGCATGTTGCCCACGTCCGCCAGGTGTTACAGAGACAGCTGGAGAACAAACTATTTGCCAAGGCCCAGAAATGTGAGTTTCATGTTGAGTCAGTCGGGTTCCTTGGATACATCATTGGCAGCGGGCAGGTGAAACCAGATCCCTCAAAGATTCAAGCAGTATCACAGTGGCCAGTCCCAGAGACGCATAAGCAACTTAGAGGTTTTTTGGTTTTGTTAATTTTTACCGCCGTTTTATCAAGAATTACAGTTGTGTAGCAGATCAGCTAACTTGTTTCACGTCCTCCAAGATTCCTTTTGTGTGGTCTTCAGACTCAAATGAAGCCTCTTAGGCTCTGAAGAAGAGTTTCACATCGGCACCTGTTCTCACTCATCCTGACCCAACCCTGCAGTTCGCCGTTGAGGTGGATGCTTAAGATTCTGGTGTTGGGGCCGTTTTGTCACAGCGATCTGCTTCTGAACAAAAGCTGCATCCATGTGCCTTTTTCTCACTCCGATTGTCCCCTGCAGAACGGAATTACACCATAGGTGATCGAGAATTACTTGCCGTCAAGCTAGCCTTGGAAGAGTGGCGACACTATCTGGAGACAGGTACTTTCCTATCACTCCCAACCAGTGAAACAAAACCATCAGACACAAATGATGCATAACCAGGATCAATCTCATTAGCTGAAAATTTTGCCTGTCCTTGCTCCACAACCGGAACCTCAAACACCACTTCCGAGGAAGGAGGTTTTGTGTGTGCCTGCATAGCAGCAATGGCACGGCCCCTTTCTTCTGCACACACCAACGCTGCAGCCCCAGAGGGTTTCGAAGAAATATAACCAGACTTTGACCTTTTCTTCCACGCTGGACACTCATTTCGCCAGTGTCCCTTAGCAAAACAAGTTACAGGTCCAGTTTACCCCGCAAAAGAGAAAGAGAAGCAGTGTAAGACTGCTTCTCTTTACTGAATGATCTGAATCGCTGACGAGAAGCTTCAGGTAGCAGTTCAAATGCCTTAAGTACAGCAGCTTTAACCAACTGATAGCTACCACTGTCTGTAGCACTCAAGGCTGAGAAGGCCTCCTGGGCCTTGTCAGTGAACACACATTGCAGCAGCAGAGTGCGCTCAGCATTAGACCAATTATGTGCTTCAGCTAAACGCTCAAACAACACAAAGAAAATATCAGGGTCCCGATCATTAAACTTCAGAACTAACCGTAAATTGACGGCAACATCAAATGACAGAGTGGGAGGAAAACGTGAAATGGACTCTTTGGTGTTTGGCTCAGCCTGAAGCTTGCCTTCACTTATGAGATCCAACTTGTAATGTTCCAACTGTAGCTTTTGTGTTGCCTGGACATGGGCTAGTTCAGTTTCCTGCAGACGGGCCTCCTGTCTCAGCTTTTCTACCTCCAGAACATTCTTCTGTTCCTGCTGGAGTTGTAGCAGAAGGAGCTCCTTCTGTTGCTCAAACGTCAAGCCAGTCCCAAGCCCAGTCAAAGCAGGAGCCAACACTTTACCGGGCCCACTGACCTTAATTGAAGCTACATCAGACAGCCTAGTCACATCCACCGGAGCACTTGTACCTTCCCCCAAAGAAGACAAAATATTCAGCTCTACCAATTGGGTCTTTAATGTTGCCAGCAACTCCTCTTTATTCATCGTTTTAGAAACCTCAACACTATAATAATCAGCTACTTGAAAGAGCTGATCTATTTTATAAGAATTGAGCAAATCCTCACATGGAGCCTGAGCATAATCTTCAGTTGAAGACATTTCCCAGTTTTACCACCTAGGGTTTTAATTTTTTTTTCAGCAGCAAACAACTTCAACACACCACAGATAAGCCAAATTTAGAAGCAAGGACAAAATTCTCCACTACTGCACAACAGGATTAATGGCTGCTTTGAATTTGGAACCTCATCCCTCTGGCTAACTGCCTAACCAATAACTAGCTAACTCACTCAACCCTAGTCTTCATGCAGGGTTGTGGCAGGATGAATTAAGCACGACGCCTGGTGACCCGGTTAATTTTCAGCATGCTGAAAATCACTTGGACAGTCCTGGAAGTGCCCCCGAGCAATGCTCTAACCACTTGCTGCACAAAAATAACAAACTAAAACAAAAAAAAGGTCAACAGAGACGGCCAGTGCCCCATGTTGCTTGTGCTTAAGGGTTCCAAATAACTTACCAGCCCTCAAATCCTACTGGCAGTTCAGGAAAACATGTTCTAACATTTGCAGGCCAAAATATATGGAACAACATGCTGCTGGAATACCCACGTCAACCAAAAATCTGTGTGAAGCACTCCCTTAACAAGCTACTAGTATACATTTACCAGAGTCCTAGCATTAAAGAATCCCGGACGAGCTCCCATTTGTTACCAACTGGCTCAAGGCCGGCAAAAAAAGGGAGGCCACACACACAGATATAGCAGTCAACGTCAGTTTTATTTGACTAAAACAAATGAGCAAAAGTAAATTACTGATGGCATGTGTATGTATGAAGGGTATCAGTCATGTTGGGAGTGTGTGGATGAGTGAATCATGGTGTAAAGCGTGTTGTAAGGTGCAACAAACCAAACAAAGGGAACAGGCTGATGAGGCTTGTGCAGTCTTTTTGCTTGTCTCTCACTGGTCTGTCTTTCTTGCAGCTACTAGGAGTTGGCTGACAGGCGGAGCTGTAAGGGACAGGCAAGCAGACTGCACAAGGTCATGACACAGTGTTGAGTTGGAATGGAAAATGAAAGGGAAACCTGCTGCACTTGTGGGGCCAAATCCTTAATGGAAGGGAGTAAGGACAAAACTCTTGCCTGATCTCATAGCTTGGGTGGGCTTATTGGCACTTTTATGCACTTTATAACTTTCAAAAACTATTTCATGTTGTGTAACAACTGAAAATATACTTTTCATTCTATAGTGTAGAATTCTTCCAAATTTCCATCAAATGTACTTCCAAATTTGGTCCTATCTGCAGAAGGTGTGCTCTGACTTTGGCATCATAAGTAACTAAATATTATTGTAACCATGCATCAATAATACAGTTATTAACATAAATAGAATTAATTTAACGTGAACAGATTAAAAGTTCAACTACCTTTGTCAACAGGAAAAAAGGAATTTTGCAACAGCGAAGCACAAGGCAAGAGCTCTGTTTAAGGATTTTTCTTCCATCAGTCTCTCCAGCATTGTGGGCGGGTCTTGTCCCAGGACTGTCAGGTGGTCCGGCTGAGGTGCAGCAGTGGGTCCAGCATGGGGGCGTGTGTACCCCGGATCTCCTCGTCCTCCTCCAGGTACTCATCCTCATCCATTTCCTCCTCTTCCCTGTCATCCCCCATGCCAGCGCTCACCAGCCCCCGATCAGGTGAGAGTAGCGACCTTCTTGTTCAGCAGGTTCTCCTGAGGTTCTCCAGCTCACATCTCTACTTCCTGCCTAGCGCTGAGGAGGCCAGTCAGCGTGGAGGAGCTGCAGGCGCCAGGAGCACCCTTCATCAAGAAGACCTTCACGGTGCGTAGAGGAGGAGGAGCCGGAGCTTTTCGTTCCGCCTCCTGCTGATTCCTCCTCTCTTGTTTCCAGGTTGTCGGTGATGAGGTGGGCTGGGGCTTCGTGGTGAGGGGCGCCCGGCTGTGTCACATCCAGGCGGTGGAGCCCGACGGACTGGCTGCTGTTGCTGGCATGAGGTAGGTAGGCGTCATGGGAAATGTCAGAGAGTGTTTGAAAGGGAAGGACAAGTCCTCTAACTCCTCCCCTTCACTGCAGATCTGTCAGTTTGATGGTCAGGAAGTCAAGGTGAAGAACATTGACCCGATTTATAGAAACTACAGACGCCTGATCCTGACAGGACCCAGAACCGTGGTTCTGGAGGTGATGGAGGAGTCGGAGACCCCACCATCCACAGGCAGTGTAATTTTTAGACACTCTTCAAGGCACTTCATTTTATATCTTGTCCACTTGAAGGACACATTTCAGGGCACCATTTTATGTTCAGTGGAATGCACCCTGTGCCCTGTGTCTTCAAAAACATTTTGGCTGCTGGGACGGCCTTTTACTTTGTTTTCTGCACTGCATGGGTTATATTTGCCTGCTGAGAGGGCATCATTGAAGGAACTTTATGTTTTGTTCAATAAAAGCTCACTACTGATGGCACAATTTTGTTTCATGTTTGATAGAATCTCATCCTTCAGGGGATTTGACTTTGATTTGTTCACTGCCTGAGCACTCCATAGGGCAAATTTGTAATAGCTTTTATTTGTTTTTGTTGTCAAAATTAAAATATTTGTTATTGGAGGCCTGTGGTTTTTTTCTTGAACAAATGTGATGACAGTTGCTTTTATGTTTTTTGACTGTGCTCAATTCAAGCAATTACATTTTTCATAAAAGCACAGAATATGTCAAGGCACCATGTTAAAAAATATAAAGCTTCCTCCTGTCTCTTCCACGCTTTGAGTTTTAATCAGCTTTGTGAAAATGTGGAAAACATTTGAAAAACGTTTAGGACCAATGAATAGCCCTATACAAATCACACAGCTTGCCTCAGATAAGCATTTTGCCAGGGTATTTTTTCTGCAACAAAAATGTGCAGATCCTCACCTCCTCCAGGGCAGCAGCTAAAGGGGGGAGGGAAACAAAAGCAGTTTGTTAAAGGGGTAAAGAAGGATAAATAAGTCCCTAGGGATCTCTCTAGTGATGAAGATGTGTTTACACTGTATAGTCTATCAGAGCCAAAGATAGTTAAAATAGACCCCATCACTACTCAGCTGAAGCTAAATGGTAACATAGTAAAATTTGAAGTAGATACGGGGTGCAGTGTAACTATTGTATCAAAGACAGAGTACTAAGTTATGGGCAGCAGGGGGTGCACCAGAGTTACAAGATTGTCTTAAAACGTACACAGGTGAGAGGGTGCCCACACGAGGTGCAGCAGAAGTAACTGCAGTTCAAAGAGCAAACCAAGCAGCTCCCAGTGGTGGTGGTGGTAGCAGGGCCTGGGCCAACCCTGTTAGGCAAAGACTGGATTAAAGAGCTAGGTATGAACTGTGTGCTGCTTAACAGCATAGAACAGGAACACATTACATTGCAAGAGATGCTAATGCAAAATGAGGATGTTTTCCTGTTTTCAGGAAATTCGTCATTTGCACTGATCACAAACCTTTGTTATCACTTTTTAGAGAGATGAAAGCTGTGCCAAACATGACATCTCATATTCAGCGATGGGCTGTAACACTAAGAGCTTATGAGTACGAGATTGTCTACAAACCGGGGAAACATCATGGTAATGCTGATGCCATGAGTCGCCTTCCTTTGCCACAACCTTCAGACAAGGAAGAGCAAGAGGAAAGAGTGCTCATGATGGAGACTGCAACTCTTGTGTCAACAAGGGAAGTGAGCAGGTGGACAACCAGAGACCCTGTACTGTCCAGAGTTGCACAGTTTATCTAAGTCGTGTGTCGGCCAGCCATGTTGGATACAGTTTTTCAACCTTATGCTGTGCGGAAAACAGAGTTGAGTGTACAAGATAAGTGTGTACTGTGGGGGTCACGTGTCGTGATGCCACCACAAGGGCGGGAGGCCATTTTAGAGCAATTATATCATGGACACACTGGCATTACTCGGATGAAAGCTTTGGCACAAAGTTACTTCTGGTGGCCAAAGTTGGACGCAGACATCGAGAATATTGTCAAGTGCTGTGTCACATGCCAAGAACACCGTAACCTGCCTGCTCCAGCACCACTTCACCCACTGGAGTGGCCAAGCAAACCGTGGCAAAGATTACATGTTGATTATGCAGGGCCTTTTATGGGACACATGTTTTTGATCCTGATAGACGCGCATTCAAAATGGATGTTTTTCCTGTAATAAACTCCACCTCAGCCGTCACAATTGAATGCCTGAGAAAAAGTTTCAGTTGTCAGGGAATCCCAGAAACAATTGTATCTGACAATGGTACTTGTTTTGTGAGTGCAGAGTTTGAAGACTTTCTGAAAAGAAATGGAATTGAGCACATCACATCTGCTCCATATCATACATCATCAAATGGCTGTGCTGAGCGCGCGGTCCAGACATTCAAGTCGATGATAAAGAATGTCTGGACCTCGCGCAGCATTGCTACGAAGGTGTCGAGGAGAGAAGGAGCTGCTGTGGTGACAAGAAACTTTGTGGAGTCATCACAAAAATTACAGGTCCTGTCTCGTACAAGGTCATGTTGGGAGATGGTAACATTGTGCACAGACATGTGGACCAGGTTTTGTCACGTGCTGTAACAGAGGACTGTTTGGAGGCGGGAGTCACAGAGCCACTGGAACTGTCTGTTTCACCTGCAGCAGTAAGGGTTGCATCAGAGACTTCCACTCTGGGTGTGTGTCTCCTGAACGCTGTCCTTTCCTGTCAGAGTGTCTTGAGTCCAGTTCAGGAAAAAGAAACTCCTGCAGTGTTGGACAATCCACCTCCCAACCCTTCAGCGCTGTCACCACCTGTGATAGCACCTTTGCGCAGGTCACAAAGGGCCGTGCGCAAACCAAGTTATTTGAATGATTACCAGTGTTAAATGCAATGGTTTATGGTTATTGTTATTGTGTAAAATGTCAAGTGATAACCAAATCTTTAAGTGCCCAGTAATTGTTATTCCAGTGTCAGTTGAGAATGCTTAGAATGACATATAACAGTTTTTGTGGGGTACAGTGATTAGTATCTTAAGGGGGGAGGAATTTAGTAGAGTGATATTGATGTGGGATTACAGGAACTGTCCTTTGGGGTGGCAGCACAGGTTGGGGAGTACTGAGGGTGGAGCTTTAACCTTTGACCTGTATATATATATATTTATGTCCACCAGGTGTTACTTAATGAAGTGTGTGTATGCAGTAAAGACTGAAGCTAAAAACGTACCTCCCGACTCTGTCCCCTTTCTTATAATATCCCAAAGATATTACAATTTTTATCGAAGATCTAGGACAGATGGCCTTCAATGATTGCACCAATTTAAGCAATTTTTTTTGTGTTTGAAAGAATCTCATCCTTCAGGGGATTTGACTTTGTTTTGTTCACTGGCACCATTTTCCTTATCAAAGATCTAGGACAGATGGCCTTCAATGATAGCACCAACGTTAACATATAGGAAAGATGAAGAACGGTGAAGAAAATAAAAATTGTTTAATATTTATCAAAGATCTCTCTACCTCTTTGGCATAGAGAGAGAGATGTCCAGAATAATACACAGAGGCCTCAAACCAAGGACCAAAAATGAACTTTAAACAAACACACAAGAAGGCTTAAAATCCTCTCTCGTCTTCCGCATCTTCATCCTTCTTCGTCTGGGAGGAGTAATAGAGATGAGTGGAAACTGCTGAGTGTGTTTCAGTGCTTCTTTCTATCTTTACTTTTGTCTTTATATTTGTATGCTTTGTATATTGTTAGTTGGGTTTGTCCTGAGTGTTTAGTGTCGTCTGTTGTTAGTTTTTGTGTGTTTTGTGTGGTTTTTGTCAACCAGGCGTGGACTGGTTGGCGGCCACTCAGACGCCGTCATGGCTTCTGGTGGCTTCACATCGCTGTCAAGGAGACACGGGATCAGGGTGAGTTTTCCTTGCAATGGGGGATATTATTGGGTACAATGCGGTGAAGTCTGCTGTGCGGATGAACAGGGCAGTTCTGTTTGTGGAGAAAGTGGAACAGGTGAAGTCCGTTTTTGAAAGGGAGATAACTGAACTGGTTGTTTGAACAGGTCCTACCATTGTCACAGCCAGCGTCTAAGATCAGGCTGTCAAATATTCCCCCTTTCATCCTGATTAAAGGGACATCCATCCATCCGTTTTCAACCGCTTATCTGGACCAGAGCCGCGGGGACATCAGTCTCTGCAGGGATTCCCAGACTTTCCTCTCCCCAGACAGCTCCTCCAGCTCCTCCAGGGGGATCCTGAGGTGTTCCCAGGCCAGCCAAGACACAGTCTCTCTAGCGTGTCCTAGGTCTTCCCCGAGGTCTCCTCCCAGTAGGACATGCCAGGAACACCTCTCCAGGGAGGCGTCCAGGAGGCATCCAAAACAGATGCCCGAGCCACCTCACTCATTTCAGCCGCTTGTATCCGGGATCTTGTCTTTTGGTCATGACCCAAAGCTCATGACCATAGGTGAGAGTAGGAATGTACATTGACCGGTAAATCGAGAGCTCCGTCTTGCGATTCACCATGACAGACCTATACAGCGACCGCATCACTGCGGAAGCTGCACCGATCCGTCTGTCAATCTCACGTTCCATCCTTCCCTCACGCCTGAACAAGACCACAAGATACTTAAACTCCTCCACTTGGGGCGAAGACTCTCCACCAACCTGAAGAGGGCACACAACCCTTTTCTAGTCGAGAACCATGGCCTCAGATTGAGAGGTGCTGATCCTCATTCCACTTGTGTCACACTTAGCTACAAACCGTCCCAGTGCACGCTGAAGGTCCAGGTTTGATGAGGCCAACAGGACAACATTGTCTGCAAAAAGCAGAGATGAAATCCTTTGGTCCCCAAACTGGACTCCTTCCTGGACCTAGACTCACCACTGTCTAATCCATTATGGCTGTCCTCACGACTGCCTCTAATCCGTCATTGCTGTCCTCACCACTGTCTCTAATCCATCATGGCTGGACTCAATACTGTCTCTAATCCATCATGGCTGTTCTCACCACTGTCTCTAATCATGGCTGTTCTCACCACTGTCTCTAATCCATCATGGCTGTCCTCACCACTGTCTCTAATCCATCCATCATGGCTGTCCTCACCACTTTCTCTAATCCATCCATCATGGCTGTCCTCACCACTGTAATCCATCATGGCTGTCCTCACCACTGTCTCTAAGCAATCATGGCTTTCCTCACCACTGTCTCTAATCCATCTTGGCTGTCCTTACCTGTGAAGGGAAATATATGTCTTGTGTGTCCCATGTATGAACTTCTGCTTGATAGTGTGCCCTTACCTGATATGTTTTATGTGTCCCACCATTATCTATCCTTATCTGCTTGTTCAAAGTGTGGAATGTGCCTTATCTGCTTGTTAGTGTGCCCTTATCTGATATGTTTTATGGGTCCCCAAAGTTCCTGTAAACATGTCAGTCTGTGAGATACACCACTCTTCTCCCCACGAAAAAAGGGGGGAACCGATCATCCAGAACAGGGAGACTGCTAGCTTTGATCAAAGGGATGTTGCCTGCAAGTGGGGACCGGCCATCCCCACTTACACGTGATATTCCACTATAAAGAAGAGAGATTTCTCTCTACCAGTTAGAGTCTACCACGGGTCTTGGTCCGGACGCCTGGTCATTTGTTTTCATCTGATGCTCTAACTGAGGTGTTGGCTCTCCACCTATTGTCAACGGTAAGAGTGATTCAGTTGATATTGTGTTTGCATTCTTGGAACTGATGTTAATGTGGGGATAACGGGAGTGACAACCTGTATCTAGCGTTTTCATCACTGTTGGAACCGATGTTAATGTGGGGATAACGGGAGTGACAACCTGTATCTAGCGTTTTCATCACTGTTGGAACCGATGTTAATGTGGGGATAACAGGAATAACAACCTGTATCTAGCGTTTTCATCACTGTTGGAACCGATGTTAATGTGGGGATTACAGGAATAACCACCTGTATCTAGCGTTTTCATCTAGCGTTTTCATCACTATTAATTGTGTTTGTTATTGCTTGCTTTGTGGACTTTTTTTTGTTATAATAAACATATTAACCATTCGTGAGTGTGCTGACTTACTGCGGACCTTAGGTCTTTAATTAAGGCTCAAAATTTCACACAACATTTGGCGTCACGAACAGGATGAATTTTTGTTAAAAATTCTGTGAGCCGCACACTGTTGATATGTTTAAAAGACAAAAGAAAGTTGTGCTCCGGGAGGAAGATGCCTCTGCGGATGAGTTGTTGACTGTTCCCGGATGGGAAACAGAGCCGTGGCGCAAGGTTGCTTTGTGTCTACGACAGTTTGGTGGCCGGCCGGAGGGCTGGAAAGATGTTTTGGGTGAATGTTCTGCCCAAGATGTTGGTAAAGCTTTGTCCTCAGTAGAAGTGAAGCCTAAGGCTCCGCTGGGTGGGGTCCAGCGGCGCATGTGGGTTTGTGCTACTGCATGGAAAGTACAGGCAGAAAAGTTTACCATGATGGAATATGAGAATTTGAAGCTAAAAAATCAAATATATGAATTGGAAAACCAGAAAGTTTTGGCTGACACTCAGATAAGATTATTGGAATGTCAGCGGGATAATATCCAAAAACTATTTGAAAAATCTGTGGCATGTGTGGGACGGCTGCCCACCCGCGAACGTCTAAAGTCTCGAAAACAGGCTGATCGGGTTAAAATCAGGGCGTTTGTTGCAACAGCTTTAAAGGATCCAGATGGCTGGGATCCTGAGACATGGAATGGGGATATTTGGGACAATACTCATGATGGAGGACAGTTTGGTCTCTATCAGGAGCGTCCCATTACGCGCCGCCGCCGTGTGGAGCGTATTCCCAACCCGATCAGAAATCAATTGTTTGGTGAAGATGGAGCGCCCTTGAGAGATGCGGCAGGACGGGAAATTTTTGAGGAAATACTTCCTCCTGCCCCTGCCCCAGAAATTTCTAAGACTCTGGAAGATTATAAAGCTGAAGAATTGGCGCATTTGACCACTAAATTTAAACAGAAACCCGAAGAGCCGCTCGATCTCTGGGTATCCAGGCTGATTGAAGAAGGGGCCTGGCAGACAGAAATAGATGCGGGAGACCGCCACCGGTTTGCGGGGCTCTCCCACGATCCAGTGGTAAATTCTGAATATCGAGGGTTGACTTCCATGATGGGAGACGGGGTTGATTCAGTGGGAGCCGTATATGCAAGAGCGGTTGCTAATCGCCATCCGACTCTCACTGATTGGCCGCCGTTAGATAAAGAATGGCACACTATTCGAGAGGGAAAACAGCGGTTATTGAGATTGTGTTTGAGAGGTGGAATTTTCATGGAAAATGTTGAGGTAATTCATAACCAGCCTGTAGCGAAATACATAAGAGATGCAATGATCAGAACCTCCCCTCCTGCCTATAAGTCGCTGATATTGACTCTCATGGTGGGAAATCCTACTCAGTCCCTGGGAGAACTGATGTCAGCAATGAGTGAGCTTGGAAGTTTGGGCGTCGATACTTTCTCGGGAATGATGGTGGTTCACCCTTGCAGATATGCGAATCAATCATCCACTCTTAACTGTCTCTCTACTATAGAGAAGTTCTATGGTGTTCCCCTACAGGTTCAAACAGATAATGGCACACAATTTACTGGTAAGAAGATCAAACAATGGGCTGAAGAACATCATGTGAATTGGATTTATCATGTTCCATATGATCCCCAAGCCGCAGGTTTGATTGAAAGAATGAATGGTTTGTTGAAATCTTCTCTCAGAAAGAACACAGATGATGGAACTCTGTCAGGATGGAGGGTGGTCCTGGAAGAAACGATTAAACAGATCAATAATCGTCCTATAGGGCCTGGCACAACTCCTATTCATAGGATGTTAAATGTCACCTCTACTCCTGAAAACCAACCGATAGCTCTTTGGAAGGTTTCCAAGGAAGCAGAACTTCCAATGAGAGCTACGGCTGGATCAGCTGGACTGGATTTAAGGTCCCTTGAGACCTTGACTCCAACCCCTGGGAACCCCACGGTGGTATCCACAGGGTTGGGACTTAAGTGTCCCACTGGGCATTATGGACATATATGCCCTCGGTCAGGACTTTCCCTGAAAGGGACAACCACTTTGGCTGGAGTTATCGATGCAGACTACCAAGGAGAGTTAGGAGTGATGATGTATAATTTGACTTCAGAACCATACGTTGTCAAGAAAGGCGATAAAGTCGCTCAATTGGTGGTAAAACCTTGTTTGTATACAAATGTGGTGGAAACCAACCCGTTTGCGGTTTCCACCTCCAGAGGTAAGGTAAGAGAGTATTTGGTGTGTCATCTGGAAGGAAAGTAGATAAGGAGACTTGGTGGTGGAATGAGGAGGTACAGGAGTGTATACAAAGAAAGAGGTTAGCTAAGAAGAAGTGGGACACTGAGAGGACTGAGGAGAGTAGACAGGAGTACAGGGAGATGCAGCGTAAGGTGAAGGTAGAGGTAGCAAAGGCCAAACAAGAAGCTTATGATGACTTGTATGCTCGGTTGGACAGTAAGGAGGGAGAGACTGATCTATACAGGCTGGCAAGACAGAGAGATAGAGATGGGAAGGACGTGCAGCAGGTTAGGGTGATTAAGGATAGGGATGGAAGTCTATTGACAGGTGCCAGCAGTGTGATGGGAAGATGGAAAGAGTACTTTGAAGAGTTGATGAACGTGGGAAATGAGAGAGAACAAAGACTAGAAGAGGTGACTGTTGTGGACCAGGATGTAGCAAAGATTAGCCAGGATGAAGTGAGGAGAGCACTGAAGAGGATGAAGAGTGGAAAGGCAGTCGGTCCTGATGATATACCTGTAGAGGTTTGGAAGTGTCTAGGAGAGGTGGCAGTAGAGTTTCTGACTGGGTTGTTCAACAGGATCTTAGATAGTGAGAAGATGCCTGAGGAATGGAGGAGAAGTGTGCTGGTGCCCATTTTTAAGAACAAGGGAGATGTGCAGAGTTGTGGCAACTACAGAGGAATAAAGCTGATGAGCCATACAATGAAGTTATGGGAAAGAGTAGTGGAAGCGAGACTAAGGGCAGAAGTGAGCATTTGTGAGCAGCAGTATGGTTTCATGCCAAAAAAGAGTACTACAGATGCAGTATTTGCTTTGAGGATGTTGATAGAGAAGTACAGAGAAGGCCAGACGGAGCTGCATTGTGTTTTTGTAGATCTGGAGAAAGCTTATGACAGGGTGCCCAGAGAGGAACTGTGGTATTGTATGAGGAAGTCTGGAGTGGCAGAGAAGTATGCGGTGCATGACATGTATGAGGACTGCAAGACAGTGGTGAGGTGTGCTGTAGGTGTGACAGAGGAGTTTGAGGTGGAGGTGGAGGTGGAACTGCATCAGGGATCAGCTCTGTGCCCATTCTTGTTCGCTGTGGTGATGGACAGGCTGACAGATGAGGTTAGACCGGAATCTCCATGGACTAAGATGTTTGCAGATGACCTTGTGATCTGCAGTGAGAGCAGTCTAGAGCAATGGAGGATGGCACGGGTGGAGGAAAGTGTCAGGTGTGATGTGTGATAGAAGAGTTTCAGCTAAAATGAAAGGAAAGGTGTACAAAACTGTGGTGAGACCAGCAATGTTGTTTGGTCTAGAGACAGTGTCACTGAGGAAAAGACAGGAGACAGAGCTGGAGGTAGCAGAGATGAAGATGCTGAGGTTCTCTCTGGAAGTGACCAGGATGGATAGGATCAGGAATGAGTACATCAGAGGGACAGCACATGTTAGAGGTTTTGAGATAAAGTCAGAGAAGCCAGACTGAGATGGTTTGGACATGTCCAGAGGAGAGATAGTGAATATATTGGTAGAAGGATGCTGAGTTTTGAACTGCCAGGCAGGAGGCCAAGAGGACGACCAAAGAGAAAGTTTATGGATGTAGTGAAAGAGGATATGAAGGTAGTTGGTGTGAGAGAAGAAGATGCAGAAGACAGGATTAGATGGAGGCAATTGATTCGCTGTGGCGACCCCTGAAGGGAAAAGCTGAAAGGAGAAGAAGATATTGTGAGATAAATGTCAGGATTCCGAGACATCATCACAGCAGCACCACCGACTTCATTCTCACGTCTGGATCTCATCATTGGTGACGTGTTGTTTGTGTACGTCAGGTGCTGGGAACTTGTAACACCTGTGAATTAAAAATGACGTGAGTGTGGTTTATTATTTTCTACTGTTGTGAGCAACAGAGGCTGAAAATAAATTTCTCAGAAATTAAAATCTACTTTTTTTGGCAACACCAGTTCTAAGTGTTCGCAGACTTGGGATCTGTTTCTGGTTGGATCCATTGTTAAGTAATTATGATGCAAACTGCCAGCAGTCGGAATGCTAATGTGATCAATCCAAGGGATATTGACATGATTGGCATCCATTCTAACACATATGGGACCCGCCGGTGTTTTGGATCACCCATTGATCCGTACTTCTAAACTGTTTCACCTGGTGAATGGAATGCCAGTGTGTCACCTGGTAAATGGGGCGCTTCGTGTTTCGGCACACTTGTGTGCCAAACGTAATCAATCATGTTGTTTTTCCATGTTTGAAGCAGGCTCTGGAGCAGTGTTTCACATGGGAACGTCCACCGAGTCTGGGGCGTGTATTGGAGCGCCAGAACAAAGCGGACATCGCTACCATCAGCCAGCTCCAGTGATGGCCGAATGGCGCCCCATGGGGCTTTGAACCGTTTGGGCATCAACTAACGAAACAATTGTCGGGACAATTGTCCCAAAAATTGTTTCATTACTTGATGCCCAATGCATTGAGAATATGAGTGCCCTCTTTGGCAGGGCGTCTGTACTGCAGCCACACAACAATCGATGAACCCAGAAAACAGCGCTTTGACATTTCCTGTATTGCATATATTTTCTGCATTAAACTAAATATAATTTGATGTGTTAATCTTTGCTTGCTTTATCATGTTGTTACTGAATGTCAGGTGCCGGGAAGAAAACCCACTTCACCTGAAATTTAAAAATGACATGTATGGTTTATTTTTTGTGAGCAACAGAGCTTGAAAATAAGTTTTTTTAGAAATTAAAAGCTACTTTGTTCGGCAGCACTAGTTCTAAATGTTCACAGACTTGAGATCTCTTTCTGGTTGGTTCCATTGCAAAGAGAATAGAGAGCAAACCGTCAGCAATCTGAACACTAATGTAATCAACCCAGAAGGTTGACACAATATGCAGCCCACCGGCAGGTGTTTGGAATCCCCACCCAGTGATCCGTACCACTAAACTGGTTCAACTGGTGAATGAAGCACCAAAGCGTTTCGAAGCACTTAGTGTTTCAAATGTCATCAGTCACGTGGTTTTTCCATGTTTGAAGCAGGCTTCAAAGCAGTTGTTCAGAGAAAAACACCAACCGAGTCTGGGGCATATATTGGAGCGCCGAAACACAGCAGACATCACTGGTCCGTGTCATAAACAATGACAGCTTTTTTGTCACTGTTTATGAAGATGATTTTTGCTTTAATGCATTCTTCTTTTGACTGAAACCGACAGAAAGCGTTGACAGCATTGGAAACAATATCCATTTATTTAGATATTCATGAAATATTCTGACATAGTGTACATTCATATAACTTTGCACGAAGACAACATCATTTGACACAGACACACATTAAATGGAACCTTGGCAGTTCAACGGCCCGTTGGCTAAAAACACAAGTCGTAACGTCGAGACCTACATGAGCTGTGGGTGGGGTAATGTCTTTGTATGTGAGACTCCCTTCTCTTCTCACAATACATGTGTTAGCAGTCAAAAGAAACCAAAGAGACAGTTGTTAACACTCACAGTGCCCTGGGGGTGGATTATGGCACGTATTGATCCTGGATTACATTATTAAACACCAAAGTTATCAGAAACCCCAACGTGGACTGAAACAGAATTTCAAATGGATTCATGAGATTAGAACTGCTTTACATGTAAAAAATGTGTTCACCCTTAAAATAAATGGCTTTCTGAATCCAGATCACTTATTTCTCACACTTACGCGCTGACGTAATTTTTGTCAAAGTTGACACGTTGGACGCACGAGGTTTCAATAAACTTAGACTATTTCTCTGTTAAAGCGTGTGATGAGCAGTGATGTAACGGCCACCTATTGCATCGCTTCTTTAAAGTCGCAATAAGAGGAATCTACAAGCATTAGACGAGACGCGATCGACACCACTGACACACAGGTTAAAGATACAGTCTTTGGCCACAAGTCAAATATTCTACTGAGACGACACAAATGAGAACTAATGAGATGCATGTTCAAAGCTGCGGAAACACAACTGAACATAAATGTGCAGTTTTACTTAAATACGTCAAGACAGCAATGTAGCTTTAGGACTCAAGTTGCATATGCAACTGCAATAAATCTCAGCAGTAATCCCACCAGACAATGCTACTTACTGCTATGCGAAGCTAGTTAGGATTAGAAAGAATTAGGCTGTGGGCATAACTAAACTCTGCAACTATCATTTCAATAAAAATTGATTAAATTCAAGATCTTTTCCAGAAAGTAAATTTGACACTGAAAAATGATGTGCTAAAAATATAAAACTTAATTTGTTGCGACTGTTTCAAGTGATCACATAATTATATTCATATTAAAATAATTTCATAGAGTTTCATTTATTATATATTTGCTGTTTATTCATTTAATAAAATGGCACCCATAGGTTTAGAGTGGCTCTTCATAGACCGTTTATACTTAATATAGAACTCTGTGATAGACTTTTACATTTGAATGTAGCTTTGAGTTATGTATCAATGCTTTAAACATTAATTTGATTTGAGGTTGAACTCATGTTGAACAGAGTACGTACATTTCTGTTCTAACATACAGTATATTCATCTCTTAGGGTGTGTATTCATAAAAGCAGCAAATGATTCCCATGTTGAGATTCAACACTGAAATGATACAGAAGAAAGGAAAAGAGGAAAGGAAGAAACACTTAAAGAGAACAGTTTGCTTTGGAGTATAAAACAAAACACAATGTACAATTCTCTTGTCTCTACATTGCCATCATTCATAGCATACCTTTAAGATCATCCAACGCACGCTTTACATTTAAATAGTTAGCAATGTGTCCGGTACAGTTGGACGTGGGCTACAGGGAACACAAAGGCGTCACACGTGGGACTCATCCAGGTCCAGGTCAACGGGTGAGAAGGGGAGGGGTGAGCGGCGGGGAGAGGGTGGAGCTAGCAGTGGCGTGAGGAGGGGGTTCTCCGTGCCGTCGTCCTCACTGAGGTGCAGCAGAGTGTCGCTGCGTGGTAGCAGCGCCGTTGTGTCCTCATCACCAGGACTTTCTCTGATCCTGGTTGGACCCGGCGGAGGCAGGAGGGGTGCAGGCGGCAGCGGGGGAGGTGGCGGGGGGCCTGGGGCCGGGGCTGTGCCCAGCACAGGGAGTGGTGGTGGGAGAGGGGAAGAGGTGCGGGAAAGGAGTAGAGGGGAGCAGGTGCAGGACGGGGGTGTTGGGGTGGAGGGGCGGGACATGGAGGCGTGGGGGGAGAGGCTGCTACGGAGTCCCCACTGCTCCCTCTTCTCCTTGCTGCTTATGGCTGGACGGGCCTGGGTGAGAATACACTTCCTATAGATTCTCTTAAAATCATAAATACCAACATCCATGAAAGGACAGTTTACAGAAAAAGCAGGGACCCCCCCGCCCTGGTCCAGTCCCCTCACTGGTCATCCTACCTGTGTGTTAGCAGGGCTGTGTAGGTCTGCAGTAACCGTAGACGATGAAGCAAAGGGCACATCGAGCGTTGGGGATGTAGACAAGACAGGACTGGACCTCCTGCCGTCAGCTGCTGGATCAGTAGCGCCGGCAGTAAAGGTGACTGACCTCTTTTGGTCTCCATGCGCTGTGGGTATACATGTATACACAGATGGTCAGAACATTGACAGCAACACGCTAACACATCAGCATCACCAAAGAGTAGAGGCAAGGATGGAATGGGGTAGGTAGGACTGGAAAGGGATGCAAGACAGACATGCAGAGCACCCTATTGGACGAGGTTGCAACTAAAGGGGTAGGCCGTTGCAGGGTGGAGAGGAAGCATTAAGGGTTGTGTCTCACCTTCACAGTCCAATAAAGTTTCTTTATTTTGAAACAAAAGGCATGAGACAGAACAGAGTGAGAAGAGTCAGTTTGGTGAAGGTGGTAAAACAAACAGCACTGGAACAAAGAGGTTATGAATGGGAAGGAACTGTCACCTCAAGTCAGCACACAAACATGACTTTCTTTGTATAATGGGGTGATTTTATTATCTCAGTCTTGATCTGGGTTAGTTGTGTGCTTGATGTGAAATGGAGGCTAAGTTTTCCACTATTCTTTTAAATTTTTTATTTCAAGGCAAATGTGCTTCCATTGCCACTTTGCAACAAACATTCACTTCCAATCAGTCATTCACATTAACATACACATACACACATGTGTGCCATTACCCATTGGTTTATTCTTGGGCTGGATACTCCTTCGGGTCGTCGAAAGCCTTGCCCCTGATCGACCACGAGGTTCATTCTTTGGAATGGACAGCAGGGGGCGACGCAACTACGTGAAAGACAAATTTGAGAGTAAGGGGTTTTGTCTTTTTTTAGTATGTGTAAATATGAGTCTTAATGCATTCAACTAAAAAGGGTTAGGAAAGAAAAAGTTGATGCTACTTGTCTGAGGCCTCGCTTTCTGCCAAGTGGGGGCTGGATGAGAAGGTTCTGCTGGCCTGGTTCACTCTGCACACTTGCCACCCTGGTGCAACCAATAAAATGGACACACACAAAACATAGAGAAACACATGACCATCTGCATCCCCCCAGCTCTTTAATTAACCAATCTTTAACCAATATTATTGTCAATGCTATTCTACACCCATTTCCATACAACTCACAACACACATTATTTACAAGACACCCAACTATGGAAGAAAACGAGGGCTGCAATGGTTCATACACTGAAAACACAACATGTGATGGTAGGGACTGGGGGAGCAACACGGATAAAGTTTTTGGGACTCATCTCAAGTAAGGTGGACTGTTTTCTTGTAATGGTGATGGATCAGATTTGGAGATCTTTAAAGCAAAACTGGAAAAATCTGGAGAAAAAAAGTGTCCCTTTTATGGCTATGGTTGCCACCCCAGCACCCTCTTGCCCTGACACATTGGTATCCAGAGTAGGACGCCCAATTTGATCAACGAGAAGCCTGACACATTAACACGAAACACCATGGCGCTGATGGGACAGAGACTGACTACTGATGGCACATCAGCTGCAAACAGAACCAAAGATCCCTGCCTCCCGGGGCTGAGTTGGCCCCCTTTTTTGGAGCGGGAGGGGTGGGGCCTGGTCAGGATAGCAGAACAGATGAGCTGAGAAAATGAGAGTCAGTGTGAAGCTGTGGGGTTAAGGGACAGAAACCAGGCACACTGGACCCACACAGAAACAGAGAGACAGGTAAGTGGGAGGGTGAAGGGAAGTGTGACGAGCCAAAGCAATCTGACTGGATGTGAATGAGTGACCAAAAGCGAGGCGGCCAATAGGAGGAGGCCGTCCTGCAGTGATGCCTCTGCCACTGGCAGACAGATGCAAGAATGCACCAATGGGACACAGATAGAGAAAGGGCCACCGTACCTAGAGAGGTTACCCTCCTGCAGGAGGCCCTGGGATTCATCTAGCACATTGGGTTCACTGTAAAAAGTGTGTGGGGGGGGGAGTGGGGGGGAGGGGAAGAATGTAAGTTTGAGAATTGTCGAGATCCATCAAGGCCCTGAGCGCAGGGTGAGAGGCCAGGGCTCTGACTTCTACCTTCCCGAAATACAGTTTAGGTGGGTTACAAAGCTGCTCTGAGACTGATGGATAAAAATGGTCCAAATCAACAAAGCTGTGCAGGAAAATAGGACTGCTTGTGGGATATGGTCAATCTAAATATTACATAAGCAAAATTTTAATTATTCATGAGCATTTTTTGGAGCCATTCTCGCTCTGGCTGTACACAAATGAATTTGTGTGTGTTCATATAATGTTAACCGTAATGTTACCTGTGGCTGGGCAGCATGGCGGCGCAAGGGACCTGGGGCTGCGAGGCCACGGAGCCGGTGGCGTGGCTGGAGAACCGGCGCTGCGCCATCACTCTAGGCAAGAAAGGTTCATGCTCGCTGACCACGCTGGGGATGCTCATGGAGTCGTCTGGAAGGGAAATGGAGATATTCAGTTGGAATTTCCCAATGTCATAAAAGAAAAAAAAATGGGGAGTAGTATTAATATTTCTGACTCTCTTCATCATCCTCATCAGTGCGGCTCAATGTGTCCTGGGAGGGCTGGCGTGACGGCTGGCTGTCCTGCTCCCAAACTGTACCGGTGCCCGTGTTGGAGCGTGACATGGTAGCCAAACTGAGGCGGTAGGCAGATGTAGATGTGCCCACTGTGCTGATGGACGTCTTTCCCTGGTAGGCTGTAGGGTTTGGGCGAGTTCAAAGAAGAGTTTGTGCACGATTAGTTTTCACAATCTCTCCACTTCATCTAGCTGTGTATTTAGCTAAGCAGCTAAATGGATCAAAATTAAGTTTTTGTCTCTGACCAGAGCCACTGTGCACAGCCTCCTTCAGGATTTTGAGTTCATTGTTAAACTCAGCAAACAGGGAGCTCTTGCAAAGTGGTCTTGGAATAAAGCGTCGCTCCAACTGATCGGCGATGTGATGACGTGCCGTGATCTCCTCCTGGGAGTCAGCAGGTTGGGTCAGCAGCTACACAAACATGAATGTAAAGACCAATCAGTCAGACTGACGCGCAGGAAACCTGTGCAGAAGCTCACGCATAACACGATAAAAAGAACAACTTACCTTGCACTGTATGAAAGGTCTCAGCAGGACAAAGATAGGGATACGGGTCCGAACGATGAAGTCAATAAAGTCCCAGAATGCCAATCCTCCGACCTTCCTCAGAGCCATTTCTTTTACTTGCAAGCTGAGTCGATACCACTGATTTCCCAGTGAGCGCTCGAAGCAAACCAGCACCACCTTCAGCGCTGCCAGCACGGACAAGGGAATGAACAGCATGAGACTGGTCAGGATTAAGGATACTAAATGCTCTGAATCTTCATTCCTACCCAGATATGCAGCCTGGCTCGTGGACTCTGCTAAGCCCTCTCTTCGCAGATCCTTCCCAGCATCCCCTGGGGTGGAGCAGTGAGCCGGGGAGGCGTCCAGCATGAAGTTCTTGGTGCGGGAGGTGGAGATGATCCGTGGAGGCAGGAGGATGTTGATGACTGTCTGAAGGAGCAGGAAAATCTCTGGCTGCTCCAGGTGGGGACTGTCTGCAAAGTGATATTTCTAATTTGTCCAACATTTAACATTAGACCAACTTAATACATCACTCCACAAACAAAAGCTTGAGGAGTATCTTGTGCATCTATTTAAAGGCCACGTGTGCTGTCTTTTTTTCACTCATGTTAACTTACTCCTTCGATAATATTGAAAGCTTTTATGACATATTATTCTTCAATACATGTACTAGAAGAAAAATTAAATGAGTTTCCATTTTAAATGAACAAATAATTCTATCTTATGGACTGAATAATGTTGGTGGCCCACACCACTGAATTTTTACCTTTGCTTCCCGAGCCCACGGTGAGCACAAAAGGGATAAGCAGGTTCAGCAGCATCCCCTCTCGCCTCTCCTGATTGGTGAAAGGTGAGATCACATGGCTGAGGGGAAAGTCCTCTTTCAAGGCCTAAATAAAGGTGGAAATAAAAAATAAGAATTTTGGCTTCAGCATTGTAGCCTGAGTGTGCGCAAAGCAGAGGCCAACCTGTATTTGCAGAGCTACCAGTCGCACCACTGCTGTGCTGAAGGGGAGTGGAGGAGAGAGGTAGGGGCTGAGGTGGAGAAGAGGAAGACCATCAGCCACACTGGAGGGCCCGACCACACCCATCACCTGACAACAAAAGCACGGAGACACTCAAAAACAAATCAGCAGTCATGTTGGTCTATTGGGGTCGTATTGTGTGGATTCTCATACCAGATTGACACAGACATTGATCAACGAGCGAAGGTGTGGCAGGAAAGAGATGATTGGCTGTCGTTGCAGGGTCAGGCAGATCCCCTCGATCAGACTGCTGGCTGCCTCCCACTCTACCTGTCTCCTGGAGAACATGCGCCCACAATACCACCAGTCATGCACACACATAAAATTATTGTGACAAATTTAAGAAAGCAGACGTCTTGTTCACATCATGTGAGAAGTCAATGCAATTTGTGTTGACCAGTTCAAGGCATTAATCTTATTCCATTTCATCAATAATCTAAATAATTTAAAGGATGCAAAAAGTCAACATTAAATCAACCACATCAACAAAACATCATATGCAGAGCTTAATAATAATAACCCTTAATAGTCTGACAGATGATCACCCTCATTGGAACACAAGCTATACTGACAGCAAACACACAGCAAAGCTCACAAACATAGCCAGCTGGACACTGCAGCAACACATCCTGGTGTGACACACACACCCGTGACCAGTGTTCCTTCAGAGCCAGGCAGTGTTGCATCATGGAAGAAGATGCAGGGCCACAGGCTGAGTTATCATATTGAACAAAGAAGTTGTCTTTTCACCCATGCCATCGGCAAACTGTTGATCTATGGTTTATTGTTGGTTTTGCTGAATACCTTTGAAGATTTTGATGTCAGATGAAGCAGATATTCAGCAACACTTCATCAGCCACCACCACCACCACGGGGGATTTTTTTGGCTGCGGATCAGGGCAGATGCTCCTCATTCAGACTAATTGGAACCAGACTAATGATCACATATCATCAACTGTAATAAATCATTAACTCATATTGCCTCTTTTGAAATGTATATTAAATGCCAATGCTTGTTTAAATGTCCTGTTTTTAAGTAATTGTAAGGAAAACCTTTTACAAGTTTTGGTGGTGAACCCTTGTTTCATTTGCACCCATCCCATTTTGAAAAACATTTAGAATGTCTGTCTGAAGAAAGTTTATTTCTTTCTGTGTTAAATCACACCAGCATTACTCTAATGCGTTCACCACCATTCAAATCTGCAATTATAGTTTCCATTTGCAATTTAAATCATCTTTTATGACAGGGGATTAAATGCTGGCTTAGTTGGAACACGGGTGGGAATTCACTGATGGTGCACACACCTTCTCATTGTATCCTCATATCTGCTTGCATCACAAACCACAGCACCACTTACGGTACATCACCCACCAAGGCAGCGTTACAGTGGACAGTGCCGAGAAGCCATCTACTGTTCACACCACGGCATGGGAACAGCACGATACACTGAGCGAGACACCGAGATAGAAAGAGGGGCTTCAACAGACCTGGTGCATAATGCCTGTGGGCGAGCGCACCTGAGCGTTGGCATTTTGTGAATCTTGTTGAACATGCGGTCTAGCCTCTTCAAGATGAGGATGAGGGCAGGTCGGACAGCCTCGGACGACCAGTCGGTGATGGGGAGCATTTCCATGATGTAGCGCCGCAACCCTCGGCTCTCCATGGTGAGGGTGTCGTAGGGTGCCAGCTTCAGAAGGGCGTGGGCGATTTCCGCCAGTCTGAGACAGAGACACACTTTCACGGCTATCCAGGGTATATTCATCATATATTATCCATCATTAGGCAGTTGTTAAGAAGTGTTAAGAAGTGTTTGTGCAATTTGACCTGTGGTTAAAACTTTTCAAGCTTTGACCAACACGATCTGATCACCTCATGTGGGACTTGATATCCAGCAGCTCCAAGGCGATCACCCTTGGTTCACCGGCAACGTTCTGCAGGATTTTGAGTCGAGGTCCACAGTGTTTGTAAAACTCAGTACAGATGTTCAACAGAGATTCACGTGGCCGGCGGAACTCCTCCCTGGCAAGGCGCTCGTCCAGCTCCTCCCTCGGCATGCCCTGAGCTTCCTCCAAGAGGTGGAGGTTGTCCCTAGACAATGACACAAGCATCCAAACTTTGGTCTTCTACACTCACATTTTACTTCTGAATCAATTGTTAATATCCTGACCTCGTGTTGACCACTCCTGACAAGGTGTGGTTCGCTGTAGTGCCTCCCTTATGGCCCTGATCACAGCGGGACATCTGGGGGGCTGTCATGGGTCTGTAGAGGATAAATTCATGTAGCTGAAGGAAATCGTGCTCTTCTGCCTACATGCTATTTCCATATGTCCCACCTTGTGAGGGTCTCTGAGCTGTAGAGGAGGGCCTGCAAGGATGTGGCCAGAGCAGCTATGGCTGCAATCTCATCCCTGGCAGCTGAGGCAGACTCCATTGTAACCGTGTTGCTCTTCAACTTCTGGAGGTGGCAAGGCACTAAGGCCTCCAACACCATCAGCATCTGGAGACTGGAGAGGGATGTTACAGGATAAGAAATTTGATTTAAAAAAAGACGGAAATGATGACTTACCTCCTAAAGGATTCCGGTGCATAGGCGACAACAGTCACACATAGTTTGATGGCTTCGCTGATGGAAAAAGCCAAATCTTCATTACCGTAACAAAAATCTGCATGAAAGAAAGAAGTATGTGCGTAAAGCGGGCATTATCCTTTGCTGATTACAGACATGAAAGACCAGAATGCATCTGTGAAAATGACCCAGAGAGCGTAAAGGTTTCTCCGCTTTAACCAGTTCCAGAGCATCCAAGGCGTCCTGGGTTTCACCCTCCAGAGAGACGAGCAGGTCGAACAGACACTGGGACGACACTCCTTTGGACAGTCCAGTGTTGGTGCTGGTCTGAAATGGGGATATTCAGGTGAAATCCTTTGGTGCAGTGTTCATGTGTGAAGGATGTGTTGGAGTCTTACTGTGAATTCCAGCAGTGGGGCCACGCTGGCAAACAGCTGCAGGATGAAGGGTTTGCGGTGAAGGATGTAGAACTGTCGACAGCAGAATTCAATACCCTGCCTCAGCAAAGGGTCACTCTCATAGTCAGAGTAGACCTGATGCAAGAAGACAGAGGACAAAGTGGAATCAAATGTGTGTTTGCTTTTTAACCACTGACCTCCCAGTCCACTTGTGGCAACCGTTACCTGCAGCATGGTTGGCAAGATCCACTGGTAACCGCTTAGGGAGAAGAGATGGTTGAAGTGAACAGCGGTGTTGATGGCGGTAGCCGTATACTGCCTGAGGAGGGAGCTATCCTCCGGGTGGAGCAGCAGCGCCCCATTGAAGACGTTGAGGAACAACATCATCTCGTCTCCCCAGGGGTACTCACTGGGCATGCCCAGAAACATTTCCTCCAGCAGCTTGATCCACAGCACCTTGTGGAGGGTGTCCAAACCAAACAGCTCCTTGCCTGGGAGAGAATGTGACAGGTCAACTGCACGGGAATTTTGATTCTCTAATGACAAATTTGGCATCTTTCCCACCTTGAGGCTCATTGAACAGCGAGAATTCTGCATCGATGGCAGTTCTTGGGAAGGATGGCAGGCGGAGGAGGTCTTCTTGCAGCAAGGAGACATGGGATTGTTTGTGCACAGCTGGCATATGTTGAGTGAGTGAGATGAGGAAGAGGACTCTGCCAACTTCCTCAAGTTTTCGAGAAAACACCTAGAGGAAGAACGAAGATGTGGAAATCAGTGTTAACCACTTCTCTAGGATTTTAATTTAATACAGCCTTAATCTGCCAGATTGCCAGACCTGTTTTTGGATGAGCTCCTGGCCTTTTTCAGGCAGCATGTGGACCAGGTTGAGCTGAGGAGAGACTGATCTCCGAAAGGGGTAGATATCTCTGACATATGTCTGGACAAGAAAGATAGCGGTCACGAAAATATGAAAGATTGCGGTCACGAAAATATGACCGCAATCTTGTCATCAGCTTTAGAGCAAACCTCCATGTTTTTGGACAAATCGCCAGAGCTAAATACCTTGCTGTAATGGATGAGGTTCCATCTTTTGTCCATGAGGAAGTAGTGTGCCGATCTGGCTTCAGGGATGTTGAAGAATTCCAGGCATTCCTTGTCAGCGTGAGAGAGAACATCAAACATTACTTATACTTATTTTCATGATCGGTTTTGTAAGATAAAAATAAAGGTGGCCTTTTAAATGAATTTCAAGTTAGTTTGTAGTCAGTTTTTAAAGCAGTGTTTCTCACACGTCTGCCATCATTACCTTGAGCAGGGCTTCAAACTGAGTATCTTCGTGGACAGGAAGTTGTGTTGGTATATCACATTCGTTCTGGCCGTGCACCACAAGGGTTTTTGTTCCTGCATCAACATCAACAAGCAAATATTGAAATGCTTTTGCCATATTTGACATCATTTTGACACAAATTGCAGTTCATGTAGTTCTTAAAGTCAGTCTTTGGAGCCCATCGGTCACAGTTGACTCACCTGGCATAGAGGCTGTGACCAGCAGTTTGACCTCACACTGCTCCTTCTTCATGGTCTGCTTGAGGTCTTTGAAGAAGAGCCCCTCCACATAGCCGACAACCTCCCAAAGGAAGGTCAGTGTAGCAGAGATAGCATCCATTCCCCATTCGCATGGGGTCCGCACAAAATACATGATCAGTCCCACCTAGGAAGAAGACTTTTGATTTAGATTTGATGGAGTTTAACGAGAAAAGACAATTAGACCAAAGTGTTTTGCAGCCACCAGGTAGTTGAAGAGGATGTGAGACGTTTGTGCTGGAAGATCTCCGATGTTGAGGAGGAGCTTCCTCAGCATGTACATCAGCTCATCCTGGCACAACAAAACAAGGAATACAAGCTCACGCAGTGTGTTTCATGTATGACCCTGTTTAGCTTGTTCACACTGCATTGGTTTTAGAAGTTTGCCTACCTGTCGGTTGCTCACAGTCAGTTTTTCCAGGAAATGACGGAGAACAAGGGCGGGATCCTCAATCAGACAATTCCAGAGGATCTGTTGGGCGACGGCACTCACTGGAGAAACATGGAAGAAATCCTATGTTCCATCATTTATAAAAGGCACTGTGAAATCCACATCCAGCTGGAAATGCCTACCGGCCACGCCATCCTCTCGGACCTCCCCGTCCTCCATGAGGTGCACTATCGGCAGGACTGCAGCACAAATGCACGCTGGGAAGACGGCTTGAGGCGGCTGTAACATGTGATGTGTGGGAGTGTGTTCTGTCGTGTTCTCTTCATCTGGAAACAAAACAACGATTAGCTCCCGTAACTTCATGAGGTTTTTGGGCACTACGGATTCCGTGTTGGCACACCTTCAGCGCTGGCTAGCGAGCGAACAGACCACACGGAGCCGCGGCGGAAGGAGTAGTTCCTGTGGGAGTTACTGGAGGCACAGGAGGGGCTGACGGACAGACGACGTGATGCCAGGTTCACCACTTCTTCTGCTGGTGGGATCAATGTCACACAAAACCCACAGAGATGCAGGAAAAAACAACACGCCATCAGGCCTCGCCACCCTCTCTCAAACCGGGCCTTATGTTGAATTGCTATAACACAAGCCCCACCTTCTTCCTCCTGCTCAGGCGGAGGGCTGCACGTGGGCTCGTAACACGCCTCCTGGGCCACAGGGATGGCCGTGATGATGCTGGCCTCGCGGCCCAATCGCCGCTTCTCCTCCTCTTGCTGCAGGTTCTTCAGGATGTGCTCAGCCCGCTGATGGGAGCGTGACACCGCCCTTGCCGAGAAAGATTTCTGGAAAGGGTGAGCGTTGACGGTGGCGTTGGATTAAGCAGCACAGAGAGCATAGAATGTCAGATGCGGATGTAAAGACAATTAACAAGCAAGGAAACTCAATAAATGTAGTTTGAGTCTTTCTGCAACACGTGGACAACTAGTATAAATACATCTGAAGAGCATTTTGTAATGTCTAATGATTGGACAGCACATTAATACAGTAACTCTCATCCAGCACATTGATCTCATGCTCTAATGCTATTCCCCAGCATCATGAAGAACACTGTTGAAGTATTGAACAGTTCAAAAATTTCTATGGTGACAGAAATAAAGGTGTTCAGACTGGAATTTGGAGAATTTACTGTATCAGTAAATGCCTCAGAGCATTCATACACATACATATCCAAATAGGCTGAACACATGATGTGAAAAACATACACGGCAAAGTCATTCTCATCCGATGACCATGCATGAACAGCACAACATACACAAAATGTCTGAATGTCCGATGCATGCTGTTGTTTTTGTTCTTATAATGAGAACAAGGGCTAGAACACTTTTTTTGTGCGTCTGTGATCAAGATGCAACTGTCCGAAATGACTCATGAAGCTACCCCAAGAAAACTTCCTGCTCCCAATGGCTAAAAAACAACTGAATGGAGGACATTTCCCCGTCTGTCATTAATGATCTCAGGTAACAAGATGCATCAGCACAAACATCCGGACAGAAATACCAACTTACTATGGTATGGACTGATTGAATTAAAGTGGAGTACTAAAAACAAAGACAGTCGATAGATAAATTATAGAACGTTCGCAGGTCGTCATCAAAATCTCTTCAACATATTATGACAATCATGCTTTTTAACAAAAAGGAACAAGGAGACACCAAGAAATCTGTTCAAGCACTTAAACCTGAAAATGTATTGAATGCATTTCTCTTGGGGCAGTTGCCCACATTAACAGTCTGAAGAGCAACGTATCTGCTTTTGGTACATGTTGACTTTCATAAGATACCTGCTATCAAAAACTGACATAGGGGTTCAACGCTGATGAGCATAGATTACAATCTCTTGTATTTTTTTCAAGCAGCAAAAGAATTAATGCAACATCAAAAATATTTTTGGAGTTTAGTGCCCCTTTAATCGAAGCTAAGCTAACCTAGCTACCCCACTCCGGTAAGTTTGTGTTCCCACATATATAGTCCAAAGTAAGTAATCTTCCTACTATGTCAGAAAAGTGTTATTGTGAGTGTGTAGAGACTCCGACTTACAGACTGATCCTCGTTGATCGGGTCTTGGACACTGCCTGTGTTCTGAGGCACCCAAGGGGGGTCAAATATGGGGACACAGGGCATGCCCAGTATCGGAGATGGCAAAGTGAAGTTGATGCTGGGAGGAGGGATCTGGCAGAGCACCACATTTAGACAGGAACCTTTCGCATAGATAACACAGAGATGGAACAGTCCGCCAGATATCTGTACCTTAAAGATCTGCTGGGCTCCTTCCTCCATGCGAGGCCACACCTGGTAGCGGAACCGCCATAGGGTGTAAAACTTGAGGATGGAGTTGATGCGCTGGCATGCCTCCTGGTGATGCAGCTCTGCCATCATCATTTCGGTCACCGCGTCAGGCACCTTCACTGCGCACAGGAGGAACATGGCAGCTGCAGGACGAAGGGGAGAGGGATGAGGAGAGACGAAGGGACACATCCAGGTACAGGATATAAAAGATCAAAACATCTGCAGCCGACCCACCGGCGGCAGCTGCCATGTGTTCATCCATGCTCAGCAGGAGCTCCCAGGCTGCAGGCTGGATGTCTCCATACATGTCATCAGTCAGGATGGGAGCTGCTTTGATCAGCAGCGAGAGAGGAGCTGGTGACAAGCTCATCACCTGAAGGATAAGGAGGTCTTCACAAATGATGGAAGGCCATGCATTTCAAACTGAGGCAGCAAAATAATGATGCAGCATTACAGCCTGCAAATACAGGACCTGCAGACGACTGGATCAATACTGCAGCCAGCTCATTTCCTTTATATTTCTCATACATGTGCTTCACCTGGTTGCGGATGTACTTCAGCATGCCCGTGTCCTTTTTCCCTTCAGTGTTGCAATCGGTAGGTCTTCTCTTCATGGACGGCGTCCTCAGGCAAGACTTGTCCAAGCACTGATGACACAGAAGCTCCCATAAAAGACATGATGGGGTAGTTTAAAAACCACAGTCATATTCTGCACTCCCACCTCTTTGTTCTTCTTGGCGCGACCTCCAATGTTACCAGAGGAGGCGCTGTCCTCCCTCAGACTGTCCACCGTCTCGCCGTACACAAGCTTAATTGCGCGGACCAGGCGGGCGCAGGAGCGACTGTGGTGCTGGTAGCAGCGTGGGTGGCAGAAGTCGATGTGGGTGCAGATGAAACTCTGCTGGTTGCACAACAGGATCATAATCTGTAGCCAGAAAAATAAAGAAAAATGACGGAGTGTGTGTGTATGAAAGATGCCACATGCACATGTGATCAGTACAGGCATTACAGCACATACGTGCAGCCAGGACATGTTGCGGTGGTAGTTGTCTTCTGTCCCTCCTGAGCCCTGGCCTTCTGGTTCTATACTGGGCTCACTGGTACTGAATGGACTTCCTAATGGAGATGGCAAAAAAAGAAATGTGGAAACAGTTTCTGTTTAATATGAGACCTACATTACCAACAATGACGGCATTAATTTTTATGTGCAGCACGAAAACAATTTGTTGGCCATACATGATGGCAGTAATGGTTTTTTTTACCGATGTCGGTCACGGTATCCCTGCTGTGCGTTTGTGACAACAGCCCTTCTTCGTTCTCCGACTCGGAGTCCTGCCGGGACAGCTTGGTGCTCTTGAGGCTCCCCGCCCGCCGTATGGAGGACAGGGAGCCTCCTTTCTTCACTCGGAAGCTACGCGCGCCTTTAATCTGTAGCAGCCGAGAGCCACCAATACGAATCTTTCGGATGGGCGCTGGAGAAGAGGGAAGTGGGGAGATATCATCTAAATTATGTATGTGAATAAAAAAGCAGGGCAGTGATGAATCAAATGGTCTTCTTTGTGCCAAACCAGATCTCACCTTGAGCTTCCTGCATCTTCTTTTCGTCGCAGGTGGTGTCCGACTTCAGAGTGTGGCTGCTGCTGTTGAGCGAATCGTGTCCGTCTTCGTCATCGAGGATGCCCGCGAAGCTGATCTTCCTCTCATAGCGATGGCGGCCGAGCTCCGGGTCCAGACGCAAGCGGCAGCTGTCCAGATCCTGTAAGCGTTGTATCATTTATTCAACCTTTCTGAAGCAATCCTTAATGTATATTGTTTGACTACCAACCACGAGAGGTTCCATGCGCGGGCGTGGCAAACAAGGAAAGGTCTCCCGTAGGAAGGTAGTAATCTCCAACAACAGCTGGCAGGCGGCCATCTTTAGGGCAAAGGGACAGCCACACTTTGTAGGGTTGACTGTGTCTTTGCAGAGAGGATTGTGGAGTGAAACGGTAACAGGTGAGTGTGTCTGTGTGACCGCCTTTCAGTTCCAACTTTGCTAAACATCTGTTGTGACTCACTATCATCCAAATAGTCCTCTTCCTCGTCCTCTTTCCTCATTCTCCGTTTGGTGTCCTCGTCAAAAATGTAACCCAGAATGTTTGCGGGGCTCTCACTGTCCGAGTGGCAGAGTTCGCTGAGCCTGGTGCCGATGGCCTGAGTGGATAAATGCATATTATTACACCATTCAAGCCATTTCATCTATCATTCTGATAGAGGATAAAGTTCTCTCACATCTCCCCACTGGCAGAAATGCTTGGCAGCATGCCACTGGAGCTTCTGGTTTCTTTTGTTGCCCACAATAGGCGACCGGCCTCTGGAAAGGCCTCTCTTGGTGATATTAACATGGTGGCCCTTCATCCACTCTGGCCAGTTGCCTCGGTTGCAGCGGTGGACAAAACGGGCACATTCAAGGAAGAGGGAAGCCCGGGCCACTACTGGCGCTTCCTGGAAAGTACAAAGTTGTAGGTTTATGGGTTGGAAAGGAGCCTGAGGAGACAGTTTTTATGCCCAGTAAAAACCAACCAGGTCCAGGGCAGCAGCAAGGATGGAAGCGTCGGGTATAGTTCCCGGCTCGCAGCAGTTCAGCAGGAACTGGAAACGTTTCATTCCCTGTCGAATGGCGCCCAGATTCACCACGTTTTTGTTCTTCATGGCTTCCTGGCTGGCCGCGAGACGCTCCTGGAAACCGTGAGGTCCTGAAGGAAAAGCGTGAACATATAGAGAAGAGGGTATAACAAGGGAAGGAATGGAAGGGGTTTTATTTCTATTTTTGAGAGAAAGCTTTGAGCATCACCATCCAGGACACTGAACAAAAAGCATCAAAGGGCCACTGACAAATGAAGCTGAGGGAGACATGGCCACACAGCCATCAGCAGTGGTTACGCTTGGATTTTCAATGCAACACAAATACGTGATAATGTGGAAATTAAAGAAAGGGGAATGATGTAGGTAAATGCCAGGTTGTGGTTTTTCAAATAAAATCTATTACATCACATTGAAAAGGACGAGTGTAACCACAGCCGTACATATGAAAGCTGCATGTGGACCTTTGCACTCACGCAGCGGAAAATACCACCAGACATCACCACAGAAGAGATGGAGTGAGCGCCGAGTGTCACCACTGAGATAGTACAGGTCTACAGTGGAAAGATGGTCCCCACACATCTCCTTCCATCCTGACACAGACCAATGAGGAAGGGGTTTGTCGCAGGCAAGAACAAGTACGTGCAGATTTGGAAAGAAGGGGGAGTAGAGATATCAAAACAGTTACAAGAGAGGAACAGGATTCTTTCATTTGTCCAATGAATGTTTGACCTTGTGATCTGAAATTGGCTGCGATGCACATGCTGAGAGTTCAGAAGTAGTGTGAGATCAATGGATCCATCTTTAAAGGACCCATTCTGAAGGTTTAATTGCACAAACCCCACACATTTATTGGAAATGATGGATTGGGACTGACGGTGCGCTTCAGGCAGCGACACGGTGGTGCAGATATGGAGGATGGTTGACGGAAAAACTGGCAGAAGAGAGACCACGACTTGTGAAGAGAGAAAGACACACGGACAAACAGAGGAAGGGACAGAAATAGAGGGGGAGGAGACAAAGGGTGATGGCGTGGGTGGCCAAGGGGCACCCGGGTGGGGGAGGTCTACCATCTTTCTCTTCTGTGTGGTGAAGCTTGGATGGATTCCTCCTGCCAGACCTCCATTTACCGAGCCTCTTGAAGAAATTCTCCTCCTCGTCCCTGACGTACTCTGGCCCCACAGCGCCCCCTTCTGACAGCTTCACCGCACTGGTGAACTTCACCTATGACACCAACGCCAGTGTCAAAACGTGCCCCAACCAACAAGCAGTTTGACTAAACTGCTCTGGCAACTCCTCCCTGACCTTTGAACTCTGTCGTATGAAGGACAGTCGATCCACTGAGCTGATGTCCAGCAGGTCCTCCACTCCGTCAGTCAGTCCAGAGAGAGAAGAACGTTTCAGCCAGTTTCCTGAAGACACGCAAATCAAAAAATAACTGAGTGGTGAACCAACGGTGAGGCAACACCAACACAGCACCACACATGGGGGGGAGTAGACATGCACGTGTCGGGAAGACGAGCATTCCTTCATCATCACTCTGAAACTGAAGGACTCACAGCTGACCTGGGTCTGGAATGTCATGCACACCGGGAGGACCAACATGAACACACAGCTACACAAACACTGCATGGAGGTGGTTCCACATCCACATACGTAAAACAGAGAGAGTGAGTGGAAGGCGAACGGTCCCACGGCACGCTAAGGAACAGACCAAAGAGATGAGGTGACTCCAGGAACTCCAAATGTTAGACAGAAACACATGTTAGTCAGCTGAAGGTGTATGTGACGGCGGTATGGTCATAGAAACACGGCTTCTCCTTCACTACTTCATGCAGGTAGACTTTGCTCTTACCTATCGGGAGCTTCAGTTTCTTGCGAAGCGAAATGCGACGCGACCTTGAGCGAGAGCGCCGATCTGTGGTGGTGCCAGAGTGAGCAGTGGTGCACTCCGAGGTGTCCTGCTCCGATTGGCTACTGGTGTCACTGGCGGCGCTTTGGGACTTGAACATTTTTCTCCAGAAGTCCTTCCTGCCCAGGAGAGCACCCGGGATTTGTTCATCACTGAAGGTGCAGGGAGGCAGTGTGGGATGGATGGATTGAATGGATAGATGTCAGCTTTGTTTAATCTGTTAGCGCTTCTCCGCTGGGGGTGCGGGGGGCGGGGGCAGGTTGAACAGGTGTTCCTATTCTGAGCTGAGAAATGGCAGCTGAACCTGGACATAGATGGTGCTATGTGGAGATGATTTGACACTCACTGTTCGGGGGTCTGGGGGGGTCTACTGGAGATGTAGCTGCGACACTCATCTGCAGCACTGGACACCTGACCCTTCTCCCCGGACACACCCGCCTCTGACCTGCACACACCCCCCAACACATAGACAAAGGACTCAGGCCACCCAATTCAGGCACCCCCCACCAAAAAGCACCTTCACCCAGACCAGCAAAGCAGCACCACGACCTAAAGTTTAATGTCAATCAATGACCCTCGTATGTATTCAGTTGTATGTTGTTAGTGGCCAGTGGCGGTGGAGGCACCCCCTGGTCCGGTGTGCCCACTCCGCTACAGACATCAGAACATCAAGTCAAAAAACAGATGCAGACGGGACATAATGAAACAGAAAAAAAATAAAAACAGCCAGCAGCAATGAGAAGCCGAGCTCTGATTGGTTCAGTGAGACCTTCAGTGAGAGCCAATCATTGTGATTGGATGTGAAATATTTGGTTACCACTTAAAATGAGAAGGTTTCTCCTGACCTGGCACACATTTAACAAACATGTTTAGTAGATAGAACTGACTGGATGACATAACACCAACTCTGGCCACTGATTGGCCGGTACCTCCTAGGTCCAGGTGGTTTGGCCTCCTCTTTCTCCTCAGGCTTCTTGGTGGCGGTGACCTTCTCTGCGCTGTCCAGGAGCGCACTCAGTGCCACCCGGCGGAACGCATTTCCATGGGCCTCCTTGATGAACTGCACCAGCTGGCGGATGTCGCAGTACAGACCCTGGGGGGTAAGAGGGTGAGTTAAAGACAGAAAGGGGTGGCAAACACTTAAGGCCAGATTTAGTCAAAGATAGAAAAGGATGGTAAACGCATGAGGGCCAGAGTGAGTCAAAGACAAAGTCAAAGACAGAAGAGGGTCAAAGAAGGAAATGCAGAAAGAGCTGGCATTAGCCTGACATCACCAGACAGATTAAATCTGTGCTTCCAGCGTGGTGATTGGGCTGCCTGACTCTGCCATGATAAGACTTGTCTTTAAAAGTCTTGTCATCTCCCATCAATGAACAAATGTCACGCAAATCCCGAGGCTTTCCAGGCTGTGTGACCATTCCAGGCACCTCTGAGCTCTTGCAGGAGAAAGCCATGTAGATTTACCCAGGATGCATGAGTTGGGAGGAATGGCGGTAAAGATTTCAGTCTGCGTTCAGATTGGTTTTTGATGACAAATGAAGTGAGATGTTGATGCAGCCTGCGTCGCGTCTGACTGGTCCTCCCTGACGGGGCTTTAACTGAAGTGATGGTTCATTATTTCAGGGGAAATAATAATAATAATAATAATAATAATAATAATAATAATAATAACTGAATTATAACATCCTGAAAAAGACGGATGAGCATCCAGATGGAACGGGAGCTGATGTGTGAATGGACGGACAGGTGGGAGGAGAACAATGTCAACGCAGAGATAGTGTGGGGCTGATGACAGGGTAGGGCCCCCACTCACCAGGTTCTCGGGGCTGTGCAGTTCATGTGTGGTGGAGGCGCAGCGGGTGATCAGGGACTTGAACATACATCCCACCACCACCGCCTCCATATT
This sequence comes from Antennarius maculatus, assembly GCA_013358685.1. Classification (NCBI taxonomy): domain Eukaryota; kingdom Metazoa; phylum Chordata; class Actinopteri; order Lophiiformes; family Antennariidae; genus Antennarius; species Antennarius maculatus. The sequence continues at coordinate 3,169,288 of CM023629.1, forward strand.
TTGCGCCACGGACTTGTTGTCCCCGGTGGTGAAGTTGTTCCCAAAGCCCGCCTTGTCTGGAAACAACAGGGAGGCGGGAGAGACAATGGATCACACAGGGGGTGGGTAAGTCAGCGGGGGTGTGGGGGTAGGTGGGGGGAAGAACATTATTGACAGCTGACCAGGTTGAGTATAGAAACATTGAGCCCATACAACAGGGAGGCGAGAAGGAGCGGGGGGGGGGGGGCAAGGAAAAGGGACCATAAAGCATATGGGAGGGGGGGGAGCAAAAAAAGGATTCTGAGTAGGGAGTAAGGAATACATGCAAGTGACGAAGGCCTGCTATAAAGACACAGTAAGGGGCTTCTTGGTCCAGTTTAGATTCATTAGGTGTGAAAATACCAGATTTATGCTCAATTTAGGAACTGCAGGCGAGTTTTGTCACTTTTTGGAGAGAGTAGGGGTGCAGCAATGGAAGCGGTGCCTAGGGAAGGGTCTAATTGAGCTGATATTCATTGACTGTAATTGATTATTGATCATGTGTATCTACCGATGTTTCTTTTTTTCGCCCTCCTGGACCTCTCACCTGCACTGCCGTACTCTGCAAGAGAAAAGAGGCGGGGCACAGGTTGAGCGACATCAGGCCAGCACAGACATGTACGTGGTGTCAGAAAGGACGTGGCACCCCACCTCCAGAAGGAGGTGAATTCAAAGACGCACATACACACACACACACAGATTGCCACGTGCAAAATTAACACACACACACACACACACACACACACGCTCACAAAACAAACAAGGTGCCCTGTTCACTTTCAGCTATAAAGCACTCATCGCTTCAGTAACTTGCCAAACGTGTAAAATTGGAGTTAACAAAAACACGTGGAATTTCAGTGCAAAAACTGAATTGGCATGTAGAATGTGTCTCAATGCTCAGCGGTGAAGCCACTGATTGAGCAGAGGTGTAATGGCAAAGCTTTGGATTGGCAAGTGTACAGAATGGATGAGTGAGTCGGGAAGGTAGGAGTCAGCTCATGGAGGTGGATGAAGAAAAAGAGGGAAGATGGAGGAGAAGGAGGAGGAGGAGGAGGGCGCCAAAAAGGGACGCAGACAAGCGGAGACGAGTGGAGGAGGGGGAGGGGAGGGACAGATATATCAACAGAGATAGCGCTGGAATGCCAGGTCAGTGTGGGGTGAGACAGCAGAGTGCAATTCAGCTTTATCAACCTCAGCGGGTGATTAGTGAATTTCAAAGTGTTGGTTTGGTGCTACTGGAGTCAGGTAGCATGAGGTTCTACCTTTGGTTCTAGGGTCAAAGGTGAAAGGTGTTCACGCCATTCCTTTGGACAAACGTTCACGGCTTTGGTTTTTGCAGCTTGTTTGTTTCATGCTTTGTTTCAAAGGTTTGTTTGCGCAATAGTTGGTTTTATACTGCTGGTCAACAAACAAGAATGAATTTCTAACATGGACTTTTGGGCCCTAAACACACAAATGAAAGTGGTGTGAATTTTAGTAGCTCTGCTGGTATTTGATAGTGACGGATGTATCATAATATATAGCTAAACGTTAGCACGTTAACACACTAAACTAAAATGCGAACATTACACATGCTAAACACCGATGTTTGAGCACTTTTTCCCATTTAGACTACCTTTTGCAGAATAATCCTGGGGTTTTTTTAGTAGTGGAAAACACATTGAATCTCTGACGGCCCTGTTTCTGCTCTTCCCAACAGTGCTTCTGTATATTTTTTGTGCGTCAGCATCGCCATCCGGTCCAGCACATCCCCACAGCGTTACTTACTGTCGGTGATGGGCTCCATGCAGAAGCCCAGCAGTGCATGCAGGAAGTCCACAATGTTATTGAGAGAGTCTTTGTTGACGTACTCGCGCATTGTCTGTCGAAACTGAACCTTGTCCAGCTTGTAAAGGCTGGTCAGGCAGTTCTGGGCCTGAAGGGAAAACGAGAGAGCATTTCAATTTTAAAGAGACGCCATGCATCTTGAAATATCACTTGAATCGATGTTATGAAAGCTGTTCTGTTGTTTTTACAATATTTTCACGATATTTTTAAATCGCCTTTCATTCATTCCCAGGAAGCCGTTTACCTCACCAGTGAGGATAAAGATCCAAAGGAGCAGAACCAAGAAGAGGTTCAGCAGAAAAAAGCCTGACCTGCATCCTGAGGCGGTCTCCAGATAATCCACGGTGTCCCTCGCCACAGCCATAGGCACAGCCCAGAGACTTAACTATCTTTATCAGCATGGTCAGAGCCAGACGGTGGGTGCTGAAACCGGTGGCATCTTCCTGCAAGCGTCAACATGAAGGAGGTTCTTTAGATACGCCCGCAATGATGTCACAAGCATGACTTGCAGTCACAAGGCACCTTTTTATCATTTTCCTTGTTATTCTTGACGTCATCTCTGCTCCCTTGCCCGCTCCCTCCACCGCTACCACCTCCTCCTCCGCCACCACTGCCTCCATCTCCCCCTCCACCTGCCCCAGGGATGGCCCCTCCACACTGGGCGCCCCCACAGAGGCCTTGGCCTGCTGCATCTTTAGCCCGTGCCTCCTGGTTTTCCTTGTTATCACACTTGGACAGCTTCTTGCCCATGCCGGGCACCACGCCCAGCTGCAGCAGGCAGTCGATGATGTTCAGTGCCACGTCACAGATTCTGGAGCTAATGTCATGGCTGAGGACAGCATAGAGAGCCCGCAAGATGGCCTGAAATACAAAGGTGGACCCCAAAGAAAAGCTTGAACTACCAAACAGACAAATATCAAAGAGCAAAGAAGGAGAAAGCTCACTAGAAACCAGCAAAAATTTGGCATGTCTGCAAACTGCAGGACCGTGACCAAAAAAGCGAAGCATTGTTTTCATTTTCACTTACAGTGAGGTCCAGCATTCCGTTCTTCAGAACAAAGTTATTGGTCCCCTCGATGTTGTCCCCTTCCTCCAGGAAGGAGTAGTTGATGCAGGAGTCGGTGAAGCTTCGCGGTAAGTTGGCACAGGCCAGCGGCTCCACGGGGATCTCCGGGACGGCCACCGGGTTGCAGAGCTTCTTCATGTGCTCGGTGAAAAAGTCAGCGTAGCCCACATTGAAGGACGCCACCGTGGTGTTGAATGCCGCCATGGTGATGGTGGAGATCTGAGACCGAACTGAGTGGATAAATTATTTTTATTATTTGGTTTCTTTTTTTCAGTCATGTTATTACAACAGACTTCACCTTCATCACATTTGTGACATCAACAACATCTGAAAGAAGAAACAAAGGGCTGACGGGTAGAAGCCAATAGGCTTGCGAAATTCACCTTTCTCATTACAATATGTTGTCAACCAAATTCATACATTAAATTTAACATTTAAATTATTTTGGCACAATTGAAGGTATTGTGATGACAGGAGGAAGCTTTTCAAATATGGTTTCATGCTGGAATCGACTTTGTCCTGTAATTTATCTCCTGCTCTCATTTAGTCGTTTATGATGCAGCGTGGAGCCGAGTGTCAAGCCAGCGCCGTTATTTCTATGTAAATTAGCACTGTCACAGGAATATCACCGTTACATAACCCTGTCCTATTTCTGCTCTGCTCCACATGCCACAGACGTCGGTAGCGCCTGGCATTTGTGGTGGCTGATGGGTAAGAATACCATTATTCTTTAATAAAAGCTGCATGCTTGATCTGACTTTTAGAATCTCTTTGCCTCTTTCTGTCACATTTAGCTCACTTTGACATTCTAGGACTGATCTTTACTTTTTCCAGGCCCCACCCCAGGCCTCACCCTCTTTGACGGTGTTTTCGCTGTGGCTGTTGGAGTGGTCCGGCATGTCTCTGAGCAGGGAGTGGTGGGAGTGGGAGTGTTTGGCACTCAGGCTGTCGGCGTCGGCGGCCGTGTCGGTGCTGCCCCTCCGGGTGAATTTACCTTTGATAGAATGAATAAATATAAAATGTCTGTCGTGAACAAAATACACCTTCAAGTCCACAACCTGTCACTGACCCATTATGGTGGCCTGCCAACCCCCACGGTCCAGTGGCCGCCGATCGTCACCAAGGCCTGAGAAGCTTCCAAAGGAGAAGGTGCTGCGGGTGGGGGACACGTCCAGGTGGTCCTCATGGAGCAGGAAGGGAACCCCCATGCGACGCTGACGCTTCTTCCCTGTGTGATGGAAGGGGATGGAACCCTTCCTCTCCCGGTCCTCCCGTCGGTTCTTAAACTGATGGAGAAAGCAGAAATATTCTAAACGCTCTGTGGAGAAGTCAACATGTGGGACCAGTTAGAAAGAATCCAGCTTGAATCAATCAACCAATCAGTTTTCATTAATAAAGTGCATCAACAGTAGTAGTATCTCAACAGCTCTTAGATTATTTATCATTAAGCAGTCTTTTCGAACCATTCCAGTCAGCTTTTCGGGCCTGCCATTCCACTGAAACAGCACTTACCAAAGTTGTAAATGATCTCCTATTAAATATGGAGTCTGATGCCACTTCTGTTCTCTTACTTTTGGATCTTAGTGCAGCATTTGACACTATAGATCACTGTATACTCCTTGACCGACTGGAGAGACAGTTTGGTGTCTGTGAGTTAGCTCTTGCATGGTTAAAATCTTATCTATCTGATAGGACTCAACGCGTCTCCTACAATAATAAAACTTCTGCCTTCTCCGACGTCAAATATGGCGTACCTCAGGGGTCTGTACTTGGTCCTCTGTTATTCTCCCTGTATGTTGCACCTCTTGGTCAAAGTAAACACAGCTTTGGAATAAGTTTCCATTGTTATGTCGATGATACACAACTTTACATGCCCATAAAAGCAGATGATCGATCTGAGTTAATTAAACTAGAGGCCTGTCTTTCTGCCGTGAATAGTTGGATGTCCAGTAATTTCTTGCTCCTAAACCTAGGCAAAACAGAGATGTTAATCATTGGCCCCGCTCGACATAGAAACCAATTTCAACAACTAACAATATCTGTAGATAACTGTTTTATAACCCAAAGTTCAACAGTCAAGAATCTTGGAGTAACGTTAGATTCAACTCTTGCTTTTGACAAGCATATTAAAGAGGTGACAAAGATCGCCTTCTTTCATCTACGTAATATTTCCAAAATTAGGTCCACTCTAGCCATGGCTGATGCAGAAATTTTAATTCATGCCTTTGTGTCCTCTAGACTTGATTATTGTAATGTTCTGTTATCGGGGTTGCCTCGGTCTAGTACTAGAGGCCTTCAGATGGTTCAGAACACAGCAGCAAGAATATTAACTAAAACTAGGAAATTTGACCATATCACCCCTGTATAAGCTGCATTACATTGGCTCCCAATTCATGTTAGATCCGATTTTAAGGTACTCTTATTGATGTACAAAATCATTAATGGGCTTGCTCCAACCTATCTGTCTGATCTTGTTAAACCTTACATAGGGCTCTCTGCTCTCAGAATACAGGTCTCTTGTGTGTTCCTAGAGTTAAAAAGAAGTCAGCTGGCCAGAGGGCCTTCTCCTATCGTGCCCCTGTCTTGTGGAATAATCTCCCTATAGGTATTAGACAGTCTGAATCTGTAGATGTCTTTAAATCTAGACTCAAAACGTATCTGTTCTACCTAACATATAAGTAATATCGGGGGTGGCAGTCTCAATGTTTAGGTTTAGCCTAGTCCTGCCGAAGAGCCATAGGACTTCTTAGTTAGGCCCCTGCCTCCCATTAATCCTCTGCTATTCTGGTCCCTCTAGCACCACTCTCGCCCCTGCTCTCTCTATCTCTCTCCCTCCTTCTCCTGTTCTCTCTCTCAGGCCTTGTGTGGTGGATCATCGGCAATCCTCTACCTCTGTCCGCTTCTGTGGCTGGCGATATCACAAGCTGCACAATGGTCCTGTTTCACCATCCACTAGGGGAGTGCTGGTTCTGCCTCATTTGGTTCTGCTGTGGTTTTTGGGTTTTGGCAGAGTAATCTTAAACTATAACTTTTTGAGATCAATGACTTAGGCACTGTTTGGTCTGTCCTCAGAGTGGTGGATCCTCGGCAATTGGTGACCTCTGTGTGCTACATCGGCTGGTGGTGACTCGCTCTACTGGATGGATCAGCGTACCTTTGTCATACATTTATTATTGTTATTGTCATTGTAATTATTATTGTGTAGTTAATCTGTACATGCGATATCTATTGCTTCATCTGTCCACTCCTGGAAGAGGGGTCCCTCCTCTGCAGTCTTCCTGAGGTTTCTCCCATCCATTTTTTCCCCTGTTAAAAGGGTTTTGAGGGGAGTTGTTCCTTATCCGATGTGAGGGTTGTACTGCTCGCAGTGCACAAAGGTCAGAGGGATATCGTCCATGTGCAGATTATAAAGCCCTTTGAGACATTGTTTGTGAATCTGGGTTATATAAGAATGAATAAACTTGAAACTTGAAACAGATATGTCAAAGCACTTCGACAGAGAGAAAGAAACCCAACAGAACCCTCCAGAACAAGCATAAGACAGCAGCGGGGAAAAACTCCCTCATTGAGGAAGAAGACAGAGAGAATGAATGTCTTAGGGTTAAGGTTAAGGGTTTTGATCGCGGTGCTGAAGTAGGGGGGTGTCAGGCTGCGTTCACCCCCCTCCTGGGTTGTTGTCTCTATACTTGTTCGTCTAGTTGGTTCTTTCACAAACACTATATAAATGTGGCTCTCACCTTCTTGAAGATGTTCATGCCCAGGTCGGAGGCGAGGTCAGGGACTGCCTGCCGACGGAGGTTGGTCAGAGAAACCTTGGCGAAGGTCTCGGTGCTGAGAGACTTCCCTTCTTCGTTGCATTTGAGACTCATATCCTGCAAGACGCAGCAGAGGGTTAGAAAGGGGTGGGGCAGGGCGTAACATGGATATTTGCTTCTCCTCTTTCCAGGTGTCACCTGAGTCTTGTGGGTGTTGACTAGTGAAGGCGTGGCAGCCACCATGGAGCTGCTACGAGGTCGCGGTAAAGACATCACCAGCGGGTCTGGGGGGCGTTCGGGCCTCTCCTCCAGGATCTGCCTGAGGCGCTGCAGGTAGTACATTAAGGCCCAGTGTACACCCTCCTCCGTCCAGTGTGGCTGCAGCAAGCAGCGCAGAACCGCCACGTCAAAGTAAGTGGCGTAGCGTGCCCGTTGTGCCAAGGACGTGGGCAGACCGGCGGGGGCCGACACCCTGGATGGAGAGGAGTGATGCACAAGGAAATGAACAAAGGTGCCATTTCCTCTGAGCTGAGGTCACTACCTGTGTTCATTTCTTCTTTGAGCCCTCTCTACGCAACTAACTCCCCCCTACAGCCAGCGGCCTACGTCGCAGCCTTTGCGGCAACATAAGCCTGTCATCACCTCCCATCCTGCACCTCATTAAAGATACATCAGAAGATGGAGGGGAGACGAGAGCAAAACGTCTTCCTACATCACTGTAAGCAAGGGGAACGCAAGCCTACGTGAGTCCACTATAAATAAGCTGGAATGAAGGTCAGTGGATGGTGAGCTGAAGAATGTAGAGCGCCTCACTCGCTCGTTGAGGGAGAAGCGTACTGATGTGTGAGCGGCGAGGGGAGAGGGAGGCATCTGATCTGTGCCGCAGGAAGAAGAAGGTCCACATCTCCAGGAATCACTCACAGCCGACAGCTCAGGGCTCTGCTGCATCACGTACCGCCGTCTTGCCTGCTGCTGTTGTCAGGTTGCCATGGAGACCGGATGACGAAAGCCAGGCCCACAAGAGGGATGCAGCAGCCCGGCGTTTCTATGGATACTGCCTCAGCATCAGCTTGCGAATGATGATTAAGCTGCATTAATCACAGGATCTGATGGCGGATGTGATTTGGTCTGAGTATCGCAGCACTGGGGGTGAGAATAAGAGGGTGAGATGCAAACCCCCCCCCCGACGAGGCGTTGTGGTCGTGATCCTGTTTAACATCCAGACTCCAGCCGCCGACGCTTAGAGTGATTAAAGCAGAAAAACAGAGATAAATACGTCACCATGTGACTGATTAACCCCTTGGTGCTTGCCGTGTGAACATATAACAAGCCTGGGGGGAGGGGGGATTTGGCCTTATTTTTAATTGGCATTCAGTTGCTGGCTGTGGAGGTGGGGAGAGTCACGTCAGCATCAGGCGACTCGTTCCTCAGAAGGAGCTGAAATGAGTAACAGATTGCTTCTCCCACTCTCCCAGGTTCCTGATTGGCCAATTGGGGACAATGACAGTGCAGCGAGAATGATATCAGCAGAAAACGCCCACATGGGTTGTGCAGAATGCAAATGCTTCCACAAGAATATGCGGGAGCTCATTGTTTAGCATCACATCGAGCAGACTGGGAAATCCTGCAGGCCCTGAAGGCAGCGATCACATGACGTCACATCCATTTCTCTTGTTCACCAAAAATTCTGTGGGTACCGCCCAATCCACTTTTTGCTGCAGGACCACAGATTGAGCCTTCGACAGGCCAAACCCAGCCAGGCCAGTCATGCCGGGGCCGGGGGCCGCTGCCAGCGTCTGACATTACTTCAGCATAATTAGCCTGGATTAGCAAGCACGTGTCAGATGGGTCCAAGAACAGTGTGTGTGTGTGTGTGTGTGTGTGTGTGTGTGTGTGTGTGTAAACCGATCGGTGCTGCTCACTTTTTCTTGGACAGCCCTTTGACCGGTGGGGGTTGCTGCGAGGGGCCACCTTTCTCCACGGAGTTGCCACGACGACAGCTCCGCTCTCCAGCAGTAGGTGAGGAGGAATCCGATTGGGCGGCTTCACACACCACCTGGAAGCCCTGGGGGGGGGGGGGGCAGATACCTGAGATAAACAGGCAGGAAGCTGGTTTCTGATAATTAATGGCTCTGCCTATAGAGAGAGGTTTGAGTCATGTCTCCCCCGCTAACCATGCTAATGCTCCCACATGGCTAGTACTAATGAGATGAGCAGACAGGCTAAAGGGGGGGGAGGGGACGCCTGTTGCCTGAACATGTTCAACCAACAAGGGAGGCAAAGTCAGAGCTAAAATCGTCGTCTCACCGTGGGCCCCGGGTTACCGGATCCACAGGGGCTGCACTGGTTGTTGCTCGGGGAGTTCCTCTTTGCTGTTGGGACACGCAGAGCAGATTACACGTCTGAATAGTGACACCACGGTTGCCAGAGGTCCCATGTCAGCTGTGACCCCCCCCACCCCACCTGTCACGATGTTCCTGACGGGCTTGATGAGCGCGGTGAAGGCAGAGATGTCGGGCTGACGGTGCTCCCACATCGGCTGCCATATCGCCAAACCGCTGGCCAATCGGAAGGTCAGATCCGACTCCTGCAAAATCACGCAGAATCTCGTTAATAAGGAACAAGTGAGGTAAAGTTAGCACCACTTCATCAACCGCCCCATCCTAGACGCATTCCCACCAGTGCCGTAAACCAACCCGGAGTGTGTTTGCGCACACGGATCAATAATCATGAGACTGCCCAGAGAATGTGTGGTTGAGGGTTTAACTTTGGCCCAGAGCGATCCTTCACAATCGCCACGCAAACGCACAACTGCTCAAAAACGAGTCTGTGATGCACGAAGCTGCAGGTCCGGAAGGTTCTGACCTTTATCCTATGGATCAGCGGCGCAAACAGGAACACGAACAGCTCCACGGTGGCCATGCTCTTGTGGAACAGCTTGGTCCGTGTATGCTCATCCTCCTCCAGGAGGGACCCACTGTGCCGGGATCCCGACCCGCCGAGGGCCGAGCCGGAGCAGGATCCGGGGGCCCCCGGGGACGAGCCCTGGTTCCCCACGGGCTGGAGGAAGGCGCTGCTGCTGCTACCCGCCGACCAGCCGTGGCCCAGGCTGGGCTCGTGGTTACACTCCTGGGCAGCCTCCAGGAGCATCCAGTGGAGCGTGTGGAGAAGCTTGGTCTCGGCCACACCCAGCTTGTCCTGGTGGCCTGTCAAAAGGTCAGAGGTTACACTTTGAAAGTCCTTCTGAGAACAGCAGGATGTTTCCTGTGGCTCCTACCCAGCTTGTTCCTGTTGGACAGCAGGATGGAGGTGCAGTGGAGCACATGAGGCAGCGCCGCCTGGACCAGCTCCCAGCGGGAGATACTCTGGATGGCCTCTGACAGGGATGGCGACAAGCCGTGGAGCTTGTTCTCCACCAGCACCCGCTCAAAGGACTGGGGAGGGAGCCAAAGAGGACAAAACAGACGTCAGAAGGGGACTACTGCCTCCCTCCTCCTCCATCTAAAGATCCCATTCTGCTCAGGCGCAGCCTGTAAGCGAGACAGGGGGAGCTCTGTTTGGACCCAGGGACCTGGAAATAAATTATTACGGATAGGAGTTTCCAAAGCTCTGGCTCTGGACAGCAGGAGGACGCAAGGTGGAAATTTACTAATGCAAAAATAAGAGCCCAGTAGATTTGCAGGTGAATTAAGGTAAAAACAGATTACAGGGGGAGGGATTTACTCCCACCGCTCTGAATGAGAACTTACCACACAAGATGCTTCATACTGCTTTCCCAACTTTGGACGCAGAAATGCACTGAAAAAAGGGAGGAAAATACTCATTTAAAGGTTGAAATATTCCAAATTTTCAATGTTAAATCAAGGGGTTTTTCTCCGGACCCGTATGGTTTCGCTTTACAGGTGTGATATCACGGAATCTGCATCCGTTCTCCGACAAACCGATTACATTTCCCCGTGAGACGGAAAACTCACAACGCTTCCACATTTACTGGTCGAATTTCAAGGTTTTACAGATTGGGCATAAAAAGAAAAAAAAAAAAAAAAAGAAAGAAAAGATAAAAACGCGTGTCCCTTTCCGCGCAGAGCGGCGCGGCACTGAACGCGCGGTACGGCGCGGCGCGGGAGAAGAAACGGAGCGGCTGCCGTGTCCATCCTTCTCGTCTTCCATCTCGAACACCTGTTATCCATCCACACTAACCTGGTCTGCCTCCATAGGAAGGTCTGGATGGGGAACGGTATGCCTTTCCCACACTCCGGCTCGTTGTCGTCCAGGCTTTTCCTCTTCACCATCCCGCCACTCCTGCGTGACGCGCCGGGACGCGCTGCGGCCGCTGGATCTTCCAGGTGACCAGCGAGCTCCTCTTATGACATGATTAGGTTCGTCCTTGCATAAAATGGCTGCAAGTGTCGGTCAGCGATGGAAAGGGGGTGGGGGTTGGGGGTGGGGTGGGGGGGGATTGTGGATGGATGGAGGGAGGGATCCGGGGTGGTGGGAGGCAGGGAGGAGAAGGAGGGAGCGCTGATTCCAGCGCCTCCCTCACCTCCTAATTTGTCTGTTTAAAGACGCAGCGTCTGCGTCCTTCCAGGATGGCGCAGTCGTCAGGGTTAGAACACTGAATGCGGAAAAAAGACGCGCCGGATTTCATCCTTAATGTGAATATCAACAGGTTGTTAAATCAGCAATAAAAACAGTCTGACACTTCCGGTGTTCTTCAGTGAAACACGTCATGTTCTCCTTATTGCCAATAAGAATCCGGGACATTCTCATCTGTCACATAACAGGTAATAAAGGTGATTTCCTTCTGGGGGAGAGGATCGTGTGCTTCCTCTTCTGCACACCTGTAATGCGTTTCAAAATAAAAGCAGCATTTGAGACGTGTGAATGTGATGAAGAAAACGAGACTCCATTGGCTGTTTGTCATTTTTCTTTATTTTCTCACCCTGTAGGAGCCGTTTGTCATCAGAACATGTCAAACACAGGACAGGTGCGCACGCATCTACACGGGCAGTTAAATACACCTACACAGGCAAGGGGGGGGGGGGGGGGGGCAACAGTCTAGGGAGCACAGAGGAACACCGGGGAGGGGGGGGGGGGATAACAGACATCAGGGAGGGGGGAGGAATTTCACAATGCAGAGCAGAGACTATTCTAGAAGGCTTCTGTTTAAGGATGGAGCTGCTCTCTCACTGGAATGACGTCACACACGGAATGCATCATGTGACCCCGCTTCTCTTGAAGAGGAAGGTCAGAGGACAGTGACATCTACTCTCACAGCGGTGCACAGGCTGTTTATTTGTTTGTTTGTTTGTTTGCCATGCCAGCATCACAGAATTGCAGCCTAATAAAAATCACAAAGCTAAAGTCAAACCAAACAAAGAACTGCAAATAAAACCCCAAAAGATCTCTATTGGAAATCTATTGGAAAGCTAACACTTCAGCGCTGGAGCTGTGATGGTCATCCAGCGCCGCCAACGGGAATGCACGAAACCGCCACGACTTCCACTGGTGACATTTATGAAAAAGAAAATGCCATAAGAGAATATTTCCAACAATCATTACATATCAGGAAATTATAAAACCCGACCACACAACAGACAAAAAAAAGTCACATTTCAGACATCAGCCATTCTCTCAGGTACAGTTGTATTTTTAAAGACTAGCCTCTAACATCTTTCAGTGCTGTATACACTTGGAACGGAGGTTACGACTTCTGCCTGAATCCCCATCAAAGTTGGAACACGACGCTTTCCAAGACTAAAAATCGTTGTCCAATCATAAAAACTTCTGCTCCAGTCTTAGCATTCGGGACGTCTAGAACGAGAACAGAAAAGCCCATTCCAGGGAGGATGATGGGAAACGAGTGGTGATGTCAGTCTTGTGCGGGTTGGATTGGCAGCCAATCAGCTACAGCTGTAGAGCTGGTGGGGGTGGTGTTGCCACGGGAGAATTGGGAGAACGCCGGATGAATGAGTGAGATTGATGGGAGAGGAGTGATGGTTGATTGATTGATTTTTTTTGTACTATGGAAACGGAGGCAGCCTCCTCATAACCCCTGCTTGGCCAGGGCGGCGGTGACGTCCTGGGCCAGCGTGGAGAGCTGAGGCGACTCCAGAAGGTTGATGCTACCGGCAGAAGACAGGTGAGGGGAGGTCCCTCCCACCTCCACCCCAGGGGAGTGGGTGACCACGATTTCTGCGCCGTGATCCACCCGAGCTTTGGCCGATTCCCGGAACGTGAGCTTGTGGCTCTCAATCTGACGAGGAGAGAGGTAGAGAAAGCGAGAGAGGGGAGAGAGGGAGAGAGTTTCAATCCGGATCAGTATCTTCATATGAGAGAAATGGTGTGGCTCTTCTTACCATGACATTCCCTCCTCCTGGGGTGTGGCTGGTGTTGGACAGGGAGCCGACTTTGGCGTGGGCCTTGTCTTTAAAGTCTAGCTTCGTGTTCTCAATTCGCACATGGCCTCCACCTGGGGAAAAGACGGCAAAAGAAGGAGAAGGAAGGCGTGAAACCCACAGGGCAGTGCTCGCCTGCGGGGCAGCGCCTGCCCTGAAGGACACGCTCGGGGCACAAAGCAGCTTTCTCGGTGTTTGGCGTGTGAACATACAGTATAACATACAACTTTAATAGTTGTATTGGTGACATTCTTCAATCCAGTTTGATTAAATAACTTGAAATGTGCAAAATGAGGGAATCAGGACAAGGTGGTTTGGATAAAAATCAGCTTTTGCCCTTTGGGGGTAAAATAGTGACTAAATAGCACCTGGTTTGTGGTGGATGTTGGACATGGAGCCACATTTGGAGGTGATGTGACTCACGTCGACCTTCTTGGTCTGGATCTGGACCTGTGAGCAGCATGAAGCAGACACTGTGTTGAAGGGAGCAGCCGTAGAACATCCTGTTTGTGTGTCAGGGTCAGGGTTAGGGTCAGGGTCAGGGCTAGGGGTTATCCAAAGCTGTTTAAATCAATCCACTGGACAACGTGTCCAGTGGATTGATTTAAGCAGTTTTGGATAACCATGACTTGGATAACTGAGAATCTACACAGGGGTCAGGTGTTAGGGTCAGGGTTACAGTCAGAGCTATGGTTAGGGTCAGAGTTAGGGTCAAGGTTAGGTCACTCACGTTTCCCCCGCCGGCCGAGTGCTGGATCTTATCCAGGGAGCCACATTTGGCCTGAACGTGACTGTAGTCCGTTTTGACGGTGGGAATCATGACCTAAGAATGACAACCAAAAACACTTGAGGGCTTCTTAAGCCGGATGGAGAAAGGAGCTGACAGAGGCTGCCCTAAATGTGTCCTCATTTTAAATCCATGACCAGCAGAAGCTTTTATATCGATGGAGGGATAAAGGCATTTATTAGAAAGCTGAAGCTGCACTTTGAATGCTGTAATCCACAGACTCTTCTGTTCACAACATCCTCTGGCAAAAAAAAGAGGAGCTGATGAGGACAATGATGATGAGTTGTACATCCATGGCTTTCTCTGGCCGTGTGTCCCCCTGTCCCTGGTGCCACTGAACATGACAGAAGCCCAGTTTCTCCTACATGATTTGAACCTTAAGCAAAATGGAATGGGGTAAAAGCAAACTATATATCTGCCTTATTTAAATCAGGGTTGGTGTCCAGAGAGTTTATGCACTGCAAACAACCAGGAGGGGGCGCTGAGGAGTAGCACTGACAGGATTCCTGAGCGGCCCATCAGCTTGAACTGTTAGAGCACGATTGGAACAACTGCAGCGCTGATGGGTTTAGAAAACATATTTTTTTAAAACGAGACACATTTAATGGCTGAATAGATTTTATTTTAAACTGCCAGCGGTGTCGAAGAGAAAAGCAAGGAAGAGAGAAGGAGGTGCAGAGAAATGCTGACCTGGAATCCTCCTCCTCTCATGTGTATGCATACTGAACTGTTGAATTTCTTGATTTATCTTCATCATGTTCACCGGCACCGGCAAATGTGCACCCCTGGCACTCTGTGATTGTTGCCTGGGTGATGTGACTGGAATTTATATATTTGAGGAAAATGATGCAGGTGATGTATTTTCATTCCGTGTCTGTGCTTGCGGCATCTCAATAAGTAATTCCGACTGTAATTATTCATTCTCTGAGAGCGACTGACTCCGCAGGATGACTGCTGCTTGAACAAATGCTGTGAGGATCCAGGAAAGAAGATCTATTTTAAATAAAATGAAACCTGGGCGGTTTGTTTAGGATGGCTGTAGCCAGTTATCACCTTTTTTTTTAAGAGGAGAAATTTGAGAGAGGTGGGGAGAAGGAAGACAAAGCGGATGTCTGGGGAGGGGGCCGTAGGCAGCGGATGATGAAGATGAGAGCAGACAGAAAGAGGAGGACAGGCAGTGATAGTGAAAATATGGAGGGAGTTCTGTGGGTATTCTATGTCTACAACTCACAGGGAAAAGATAGCCGCTGTTTAAACTTACATTTTAATAGAGACTCGTGTGGAATCGTTCTTATTATCTAGTGTGTTATTAGTATTTATGTTCAACAGCTCAGTCGACCGTAAATGAAAAACACACTGACTTAATTTTATCGAAAGGAGAAATTATCATCACATGTTCAAGGATGAAAGTTGGAGTCGTTTTTGATAGGTCATGAATAACAGGAGACAAGAAAACCACTCATCCTTCAGCCTTTTCAGGCATTAGCACAAAAAGGTGTCCTTCACTGCCCCCATGTGGCAGGTTTAGGCAAACATATGGATGGTGAGCGAATTGAAGAACTTCATTACCTGGAAATTCTTCAGTTTATCAGTCAAGTTTAACAAGTCTTTCTCAACTGACTAACCCCCCACCACCACCTCCACACTCATTAACACAGACATATTGGAGTTTGACGCTCTACGTGACATTGATTTGGTTTCATTGGATTACCTGTCCACCTTTGGGCTGGTGCTTGAGGTTGGTGGTGGAGCCAATTTTAGACTTGACATTCTTCAGGTCAGGCAGCGGTTGGTTGAGAACCTTCAGCTGCCTCTGGGCGGAAGAAGGAGACTTGGGTGGTGTCCGGATCACTGCCACCTTCTTCTCCTGAAGGACGCTGAAGGACTTGGGTGTGTGGCTGCCAGGGGTACGAGATCCGGGGGTGCGGCAGGTGTAGCTGGGGGGTGTTCCGGGTGTGACGGCGGAGCCAGGTGTGGAGGCGCCGCTCCGGACGGATCGGGAACGAGCCGATTCTGTGCCTGAAGAGAAGAAGCAATGTCACTGGATTTACAATGAGGTTGAGATGGAAACGTTGGAACTGTGAGAAAACCCACAGATGGGAAAAGAGACACAAAGAACACATGAGTGGAGCCTCTGATCCGTCATCCGGTCGTCATGAACGGTTTCCACAAAACAAGCACGAGTGTTTGACGAGGGAGGGAAAGCACACACAAGCAGATGAACAGATTTAATGTGAGGGGTCTGTTGCTTGGATACCAGTGCAGGACCAATGGGGACAGCGATAGAAGCAACCTCCTGTTGTCATGGATCCCACCTGTGCCTCTGATAAGGTCTCTGCAGGTTTGAAAAAGCAATTAAATAAGTGAAAAGTGTTCGTTTTAAAGCCTGCAGATGCCCTTCAGAGTGATGTAAGACAAAGATGGACAAATAGGATGTCAGGAACAAGGGTGTGGTGGGGGTACCAGGAGATATAGGTGGTCTACCTGCCATGCCGGGGGTTCTCCCAGACCTGCTGTCAGCTCTGGACTGGAACGCTTGGGGGAAAGAGCAGGAAGGAAAAAGAAGTGGGGGGCAGGAGGTGCAAAGTGGGTGGAGTTAAAGTTGGCTGAGTGGCAGTGTTTTTGTTGCGAGGCTAACTAGCTATGGTGCATTTAGGTACTTACAGGTTGGCCTAGAGGGGGTTCCGCTGTCCTCTTGTTCGGCAGCAGGTATGTGGCGGGTCAAAGATTTGGCCGGCCTGGGGAGGGATGACCTCTTCTCCGGGCTGCGGTAAGCTCTCTCCTGAAGGGACACACAAACTGAGGAGTCAGTAAAAACAGGTGGAATCAGATGTCGCCGGGTGCCTGCTGCCTACCAATCCCCTGTTTTTTACCTTCTCTGCACATTTGTTCAGCAGAGGAGATGGGTGGGCGCATGCAGAAGTGGGGCGGACTTCGCTAAGCTCCGCCTCCACCAGGGGGTTCCGTTTAAGGCTACAAGCAGAACGGGGCCGGTCCGGGTGGCGATCAGATGCCCGACACTCAACTGCCATTTTTAACAAAGTGGCCCTGGAGGGGCTCTGGGACCACGACCAAGTTGAGAGGCAGGAAAACAGGCGGGATGAAAGGATGGTGCATGCAAAAAAAACATTTCCGGACACAAAGGGAAAGATTAAAGAGGCATGTGAAGACTCCTTTGACTTCCCACTCTCCAACTTTTTGACTCTTATACTCACAGACACTCTCTGTCGAGGCTTGCATAAGAAAAGAGGAAGGCATGCAAGGCATAAATGAATATGGACAAAGACAAAAGATGCACAAATGAAAAGACACACAATCTGATGAAAATGTAGAACGTGTCATGAACAGTAGGAACTCAGCCGTGTCACTTTTCTTCCTATTGTACTTACTGTGGTCCTCTCCCTGGACTGGTGGGCCACGCTGAGGGGGTATTGGCTTTCTACACCTGCAAAGAGAGAGTCCTGTTGTGATGGTCCAGTCAAACCAACAATGAAGGCATCTGTGAGTGTGAACGTTCACATGACACACTGGCACATCCACAAACGTACGATTGACACCATTAAGGAAATATTGTGTTCCTCAGAGCGAGTCGGTCTAATTTCCAATCATGGACCTTTCCACACCAGCTGACCAAAAAAACCTCCAACAAGCACCCATGTCCAGGAAACAAGGAGAAGGGACATTCATTGATTTACACTGGCATGAGTGAGCAGAAATAAAGATGGATATGAGGCACGGCAGCCCGAAATGTTCCAATTCTGACAGGAAGAAGATTAGAGCACCATAAATATGAATGCAGAGATGCAGACGTGATGATCAGGATGAGTGAGCAGCACATGATGTTTGCCAGCTACATTGCACCTGCTTAATTCTTCAATAGAGAGAGAGCAAATAGTCGTTAGCATACGTTTCAGTGTTGATTCCATTTCCAGTTAAAAACACTACTCATAATTAGAAAACAAGATTTGATTTTTTTGCACCATCTTCCTATAATTACAGCTTGTAGTGTGTACTTTAAAATCCGGATGCACTCTCTCTATGGACAGCATCCATTCCCGGTGAAGTGTTCACCTGAGGCCTTGCGTCTAGAGCCGTGAAGCGGAGCAGGCCGAGGGGGTCTGGCCGCCGCTCTGGCTACACTGAATCGAGACGGGGAGCGACTTTGGAGGGCTGACATTCTTTTCTGGTCAGCCCTCCTCATGCCTACTAGCAAAGAGGAGAGAGAGAATTATACCGACAAGCAAATGTGCTGCAGAAAGTGACATTACTTAAATGTGCCTTGATTAAGAACATCATATCTCTTTAATATGGAAATGAAACCTTTCTTCTTCATCATCTCCTCTCTTGGCGGATGGTGGCCAGGTGCTTTACGGTTTGCTTTACTCTCAATGGTCCCAGGACAGCCCCTTCCTCTGCCAGGGGCCCGTTTAGCGGGTCTGTCCACTACAGGAGTACTGGTAGGACTCTGGACCTGAGGAAGGGCTTCCAAATGCTCAGTCATGATAGTTTTGTCATCATCTGCAGGGGAGAGGGATTAAGAGAAGGCTAATGCTCTGCACTCCCAGCTAGCTATGAGATACAGGTCAAGATTTATTAGCAAACTAGTTTTATGGTGTATGGAAATATGCAATACAGTGTGCTCTCGTTCCTCGCGGTTAATACATTCCAGGATCCACACGCAATTAACGAATTCCGCAATGAGCGACGAACTATTTATCTTATTATTTACGATAATTTAAACGTTTATGAACCCTCCCCATACTGAAATTTAACCACCTTCTATCTGTATTACCTTTTCCCACACTCTGATAGACTGTTCAAAGCACTTTTGTGTCTCACGTAAGTCTGAGACTCACGGAACGGAGCGCACTTCCAGATGCAGTCAGCCAATAGAATGCGCGTACGGTATCACGTGACTGCCCACGAAAAAATCTGCGACGAGGTGAAGTCATGAGCGTTTATGCGTGAATGCGCGAGGGCGCACTGTATGCATTAAATGACAAAAACATTTGTTTTACACAGAAGAATTCATTAATTTTAAGTTCTGGGTACCTCGTGAGTCCATCCAGCCACTGTCTGTATCGAGGAGGGAGATGTCCATGGTAGTTTCATCATTAGCTGCTTGACTGGTCTGGCAGAGAACGTCTGAGGTTTCCTCCACCTCCAGACCAATCTCAATGTCTTTCCCCTCATCCTCTTCATCAATCCCTTTCTGCTCTCTCTCTTCATCCATCATGTCAGAACCAACCTCTTCCATTGCTCGAAGCGCAGTTTGTTCTTCCTCCACTGCCTCGCCTGACTTGTTTCCTTCAACCTTATTTATTTGATTGTCTTCTTCTACTTTCTCCTCACCCGGGCCTTCATTTCTGGCATCTTCACTGGGTTGACCTCGATCAGAGCAAGGGGATAAGCGTGAACTATCTGTCCCAGGTTCCCCATCGCTGTTTTGGCCACTATGACTCCATTCTTCTGCCCACGATTTGGAATCTTCTTCCACCAGCTGATCGCCTAATATCATCCTCACCTGCTCATCTTTTTCACCTTTTTTAATTGGACTTTCGTCTGTTTGATTTGTCACCAGAACTACAGGTATTTTGGCTTCTTCCATTATCTCTTGGGGCTCTTCCGCAATCTCAATATCATCCTCATCATTGGCTTCTTCCTCTACTTGTGCTTGAGGTATGACAATGACTGGAGAAGTTATATGTGGATCTTGAACAGCATTTGAGGTCTCTTGCTCATCTATTCTTTCCAATCTTGTGGGTGTCACATGCTCACTTTCAATCTTCTTGACATGTATTTGTGTGTTTTCCAAAGATGGAGTTGATGATATTTCTTGTTTGTTGTCTTTGTCTTCTGACTGCCTCTCAGTTTCAGGACCACTATCTGCTTCGACCTTTGGTAAATCATCTTTCTGTGCCTTCTGTCCATCAGTTTGGGTTTCTAAAAGTATGTCCTTTGGGGGATTGGGGGAGGTAGGACTTGAAGTCTTGATTCCAGTTTCTGTAACATCGAAAGTAAAGGAACTATCGGGTGGAATTGGAGAAGCCTCTCTGGAAGGGTCTTTTTCAACATCTACCTCAGGGATTGCTTGTATTTTTATGTCACCAGGCAAACCACTCTCTAAACGCAACTCAGTCAGTCTGTCTTTTGAAGAAGATATTGGGATTCTTAGACGATCTGGTTTTACTCCACTTGTCACTGCTTTTTCGAGAATCAGGGAAGACTTTATTGGTACATCTTTCTTTTCAAACACAACTTTTTGAGAGACTTCAGGGATAATACCTTTAGGATCTTGTTGCAGTACTTTTTCAACATCTCCAACCTCTGTGGTCCCAAGCTCCCTCTCACAGTCACTCTCGATGGATGGGAAGCGCTGGTGTGGAGGTTCCCCAGGACTGGGTATATCAGCAGGTGAAGGCATCGGCCCAGAGTACTCACTGAAAACACAGTAGCCTAACTCCTCAAACTGGCTTTCCCCTCCCATAAGTCTTGAGGTCTGGCCTCCCAAGTTAAACTTGGCCAAAGAATTTCCCACCAAGGTTGATGCATCAGCAGGCATGGACTTTCGCCTCATGTGGTCAAGCCCCCTCCTATCTAATGATGGCTGAAGCAGGGCTCCAGCCAGGTCCAACATTTCAGTGAGGCTACCTGAGAGCTTAAGTCTAACATTGTGCTTATCAGAAGGTAAAGGGGTGTCTCCCTTGCTGAGATCTTCTGAGAGTTCTTTGGTAGTTGGGTTCCCAAAGACAGCTGGAGGAGAGCTGGTACTCTCCACAGGTTCATCAGGACTTAACCTATCTGAGAGGGTTTGTTCGGTCTGTCCCACTAAAGACCCAATGGTCAGGTTGATAGGGAGACCCCTCTGTTCCAATGACATCTCACCAGGAGGTGAGTGGTGTTGACTCTCACAGAGTTCCTCAAGCTTTTGTTTATTGCTTTCAGTTCCTTCTCTTAACTTTGCGTCCTCTGTTGTGTTCAGTTCATAGTAGCTCTGGGCTTTTGATGAATGCCCTTCTTGATTTTCGGAGGATGTGTCGAAGTATGTTTTTGCTTTTACAGACCAGTTGCCTGTAAAAACATGTGACTTGACTTTCAACTCTGTAGGGAGCTCTGGCCTGGGACTGAATGCTCCATGCTTTTGATCCTCTGTTTGGAAGTCACCTGATGGTATCTCAGACAACTTCATGTCTCCACCACTATCTTGGTCTTCCACATTTATCTCCTGAACTGCTGTTGACTTTTCTGAGATACAATCCATACGGGCTCCAGATTTTTCTGGTCCTATGCCTTCGTCTTCGAGAGTTGATACTACCTCTTCATACAAAGCTTGTTTTATGTCTTTTGTTTCGGACTGTAAAAGTAAGTTGTTCCCCGCGGTCCCCTCCACTATAACTCTTCTGTCTTGTTTACGCTGTTCAACCATGGATGCTTCATAGACTTTGGTCTTTTTTACAAAGAGTGGACTTGTAGAAACTGCAGCTGCAACCTTAAATTCCTCTTTCTTATGCAGCAGTGCATCTTCTTTCACAGCAGAGTCAGCCGATGCTTTATTGATAGATTCTTCTGGCTGGGCTGTGAGTTTGAACAATACTGTACAACTTTGTGCCGAATCACATTAGCTAAAAGCTTTTCTTGAAGCATCCACAAAAGTTAGCAAATACAGTCAAGCCGAAGCCTTAGCACATAGATACAGTAGCTGTCCATGAAGCCAAACACCCAGCAGTGTATTCAGTTGCAGGCCATAACAGCACAGGGAAGGGATGGGGGGTGGGGGCAAAACTAGAGCGCATGCACAACTGGAATGAAGGGATGACTTGCTTGATGGTAGATGACAAAACGTACATAAATATTGAATTCCTATTGCAAACAGTCACTTTGATAATGAAGTTACTCTTTCACTGTAAGGACATTAATTCACTTTAATTAGCTAAAGCAGTCATGTGGATGTGAATGAAGCTCTTTATAAAGTATTAGTGTGTATTTTTGATTCAAATGATCCTATCAGTAAGGATGGAGATACACTTCCAGTGAAGGTGGCTGGATGTTCTTAGTAACAATAGGAAAACAGACACACTCTTTGCCTTTGGAAGGAATGAAAATGATACAGAAGCTGAAAGCAAGTGATAAAGGATGTGAAATACATCCAGCACTGAAACATGAAGCATCCATACAGGTTGGAGTTGGGCACTTCTTCTTGTACAGAATATTTCAACAAATCTCCCATATAAATATAGAAACAACATATTAGTGACACGTCTTCAATGCTTAACAGTCAGGACAGTGATATTTGCATTTGCAATGTAGTTGGCAATACAAAAAGTGCATAAATGATCAACTGCAACATGGTTGATCAGGTGTTCCAATGTTGCACCAATGAAAAGCAAATGGTCATGTACGGTGTGAGGAAAAGCTCAAAATCAAAATGCTGTGTCGCACCATCGTTTTGCAGATGGAAGCTTCAGGTGTTGAACGAAAAGATGAGAAATTAGGAACAATAAAAGCCGTGGAAAGTTCGGCAGCGAAGCCCGAGCTGCATCACATTTCATACGTCAGGAAAGTTTTTGCACCTGGGAGCAGAGGCCATGGTTAGACATTCACCCCAATACACTCTCATTGCTATCCCACACTGTGTGGATGTACAAAAAACCACACACACCTTTTTCTGATGAGCTGTGTTCACTCTGATGACTTCCACCATTGAGGACCTCAGGTGTCTGAGCTGGCTGGCAGCCCAAAGCCTGGGGCTCTGTTAAATAATCTGTCTGTTCTAAGAGCCAGTCTCCCGACTCCTCACGCGCCCCTTCTTCCTGGTAACTGTGGGGCTCCTGCAGAACCTCCTCCTCATCCTTAACCTCTACTTTATCCTCTTTGAGCAGGGAAAGGAGACACACACATGAGACATGGATGACAGTAAACACTTTCAGCTCTGATGGAGATGCATGGGATGCAATCGACACACTCTAGTCTCAACATATTTAAGGTTTACACAGTTTGCATAATAAAGCATCTTGCCTAAATAATAGGTTACCTCGTATTAGCCCTACAACATGCAGGGAGACAGTTTGGTGATTGCATGCCACATGCAAGAAGGAAGTGATTAGACGCACAGCTTTCTGTTACTGGTAAGCTGAAAGTCGATCTCTGATTACCTCGTTGAGGAAATCAAGAGATGCAGTGAGCAAAGGAACAACAGACATTGTGAAGGGGAAGCAGATTTGTGACGCAAAGGGCTCTGGTGGCAGGTCGTGTCCTCGCATAAAGGGGATGTGTTAGGAAGCTAATTTTGAACCTCTAGTGATGTGAACAGGACAGAAGTGTGGTGCATGCTGCAGCCTCCTGCGTGACGATGGTGACATGACGTTCGAGTGACGTGCAAAGCGACAGGTAACCCTGACGATAAACGCTAAGAGACCGGAAGAAAGAGGAGGAGTTTTCTAGTCATGCTGTTCTGGGGTCTGATCTCTTAAAACCTTAGAATGTTAACGTTAGACACGTTTCCAACACTCTCGCTGCCATTAACGCACTCATCCTGAATGGTCTGAGTGGCTGAAGGTGTGTAGGTGTACCTGGTGCCACAGGGCGAATCTGCTCAGCGGATGGGGAGGGGGGAGGGGAAGGAGGCAAATTGGCAGAGTCATCCACTGCGAAGGGAGAGAGAGAGGGAGAGAGAGAGAGAGACAGCACTGGGATGACAAGACATGGATGGGAAGGACGAAATGAGAACCAGGATAACTGTCGTCCTGTTCTTCCTCTTCCTCTCCCCTTCCTCTTCTCATTCAATCTTCAATTTGCGAGGAATATTTTCATCCATCCATTCCCTGCTGACGTCACTGATCTCAAGCTTTCCGTAGATGTTACAGTATTTCAGGAACCAAGAATTTTAACCTACATACAAGACTCCCCACGCTAACTACATTTGTTCAATGCTTTCTGGGAACTGGTCGCCTTCTCCTGGCGACTTGGACCCAGTAACATTAACCCATAGCTGCCCATGTGGTGGCGTCCCCCGGTCGAACTGTTCTCTCACATTCTCACTCCGACACACTGCACCTGCGTTCCCTACCCATTGTTCCAGGATGAGCTGCCGCCCCGCCATGGTAGCCGTTCTCCCTGTAGGCCGAGCTGTAGGCCGAGTAGCCATTCTCGTTGTTCTCCTGGCCATTGGAGGACCAGTGCTCTTCTGGCTGCTGACCGTCTGCCATGACCGAGGAGGGGGGGTGGATAGGTCACCTGTGAGAAGGAGACACCAAGGTGACGTTTGTGCATGCAGAGGAAGGAAGGAAGTTGAGAAGTCAAATCCGGCATGTTCACAAGTCTGCCAGCAGGGGGCGGAAGGGCTGCATGATTCCACTGCCGTGTCTCCTTTGTCCCAGCATCCAAGGCTGAGGGAGGGGGGGTGAAGATGCTGCACCCACCCTACTCTGTTTGTTCTTTACAATCAGTATAGTCCTACTTGTTTCCGTGAGCTGAGCTCCTCCACCCCCCACACATGATCCTGTGGGATTCCTTAAAATACGACATGCAGGTTCAAAACAAGCAAAGGAATTAGCCAATGAGAGAAACCACATAAACACACCCTTCATCGTCAACGAGGACGTTGCTACCATGGTAACCAGAACTGTGCTTCGGGAAGGTCCGACAGATTTCGCCCTATTCAGACAAAAAACTAGATCACATGACATACGGTAGCACCTTAGGACCTTAGCTGATTCACAACAGCAGCATCAGTTTGCTCACCATTAAAGCTAAAAGCTACCCCCCACCCCCCACCCCCCCGCGCCACCACACACACACACACACCCACACCCACAACATGTTGCTTTCTACACAGAGTTAGCCCAGCAGGCGGAGCTAAATAACACAATTATCATCAAATCGCTGCAGTTAATTTGATCAGAACAAATCTTTCTTCCACCATCGCGTTTCTTATACCAAACTGAAAGCCTTTGAAAGCCTTTTTCTCTGTTCTGGATGATTATGGGAATCAGTGAATTCTTTGCCTCTTCAGTGCGAAATATTTTTTTCATCCCTGGTTCTTGCCTTCTAGGCGTCTCTCCTTTCCTGCAGTGCTGCCTGACAACAGGCTCGCCTTTACCAGCTAACGTCTGCTGCCATGGGAAGACTTGAGGATCAGAAAGGAGGGAAAGCCAGAGAAAAAACACAAAAAGCGAGGAGGAAGACCTCCTGGCACTGACGGATCCTGGGCTAAACTGTCTGAGCCTGACGATCTCGGCCCGGGGCTTCAGTCTGGTCCAAAGAAGAAAAGCGGTGCCCTGACATCCAGACAGCTGACAGGGGGTTGGGGATCGACCAGCTTCAGCTGCTGGTTTGGCCACGCTTGGCGATCACACATCGTCCACGTAACGTTCCATAAACCTGCTGTCTACAGGACTGTCGTTAAAATAAAGAAGCTTATTTGCAGAGCAAACAAAAAGCACACCTTTACTGACACGTATTCACATGCAGAACCTCAGTGAACCGGTGGTATTTAGGAGTGTGTTTCAGCTGCATTCATTTTGCTATGTCTATACACTTTATCTCATTGCTAGAACGATGGCCTACAGAATGGAAACCTCATCTTAACTAAACCAACGCTCAGGGTCAGATCCATCACGCCTGAGGATCTCCAGCCAAACCCGCCATCCAGAGAGGAGGTGTGACTCACCGGACTTCCTGTGTCTTACCTCTCTCTCAGACTCAACCCCACCCAATAATCCCACCTCGCTTCCCTCCCAGCCTGTGCCTCCCACCCTCCAAACCCCAATATGGGTCAGTCATCACGCCTCCATGGAGCGCCGCTCGCATTGGAATGTCACCATCCATTTAGAAAGGAGGGTGGAATCTCTGGCAGCCAGCATTAGTAGGCCGACCTGGCCTTAATCCATAGTGAGAGCACCACAGTGTGTGTTTGTGTCCATGTCTGTATGGAACCTTGGCTTTTTTTTCTCATCAAAATATATATTTGTTATGATAATCCATCATTTCAGCTTGAATTCCTCCCATTCCCTGCACCATTACCTCATCCGACGGCACTCGGCTTTGAATGCGGAGCATTTGGTGAATTGATGAATTGGATAAGGCAGGAATTTTCCCCAAAATAACCAGTGAAGACAATAGAAGGTCAATCAATCTGTTTCTCTGTTACCAACTCAACTCCGTTAACAGTTCCTGCAACAGCACTCGTCTTCGTTACAGCCTGCATGATGTCAAAGTTGGCGCAAAAGTATTTTGATATATGTGCAAGAAAAATCTCAATCTTTTGGTACCCCTCATTTCTCACCCCAAACCAGCAGCTTTGACAATGGTGTCAGTTGTCATGACCTGCGATGAACCCCGAACCCAGCGGCGTCCTCCTTCAGAACCACAGCAGATGGCGGATTATGTTTCGTTGACTCAGCATGATGTGTGGGGGGGTGAGGGGGGGGCTTGGAGCATAATGAGCTCTTCCGATAAAGTGTGAATTAAGTGTGCATGTGGTAAACGCAAGCACAAGGAGCACACATCCTGTAGAGGAGGTGCTGGGAGAATCCCAGTACCGTATTACGTGGAGCAGAGGGGCATGATAAATGATCTGCAGGCTGTAAGAATGGTAGAAAACTAATAAAGATATATAAAAATAGAGTATTTGGTTTGTGCAATTTGGATTTATATGTTGACAAAACTTACAAATATACTAATCAATTGATTTTTGGCTGTAAACACCCTCCTTCCAAACAACAACTAAAACTGACGGCTGCCTTTTTTTTTTTTCAGCCTTCGGATCTCATTGGAAGAGTCGATCCATCCTGGAATGCATCAACCCCCACCTCGTGCTGATGTCACCGTTGCCATGGTGATAGAAGACCAGGGGCTGGGAGGGATGCTGGCTACAGGGAGCGGACTTTGGCTAAGTTATCGGCAATGAAATGGGTCAACCGGCCCCCCCAGGCACAGCCCCGGGGATCCAAACACAAATGGAAACTGAAGCCATTTAATTCATCAATCACCAGAGAGCTGGTAGCGGCGCTGGCCAGGGACTCAAGGCGGGGGTCTCAAGGGGGTGCAATGGCATGCAACCCCCCCCCCCCTCTTCAGTATAACCCCTGACTGGGGCTAAATGTAGACGCAGACACAAACACAAGATTTTCCCAAAACAACATTTACAACCCAATCTAGCCTCGCGCCTGACGTCGAACACGGCCGAGCTGGAAAAGCAGCGAACACAAGAAGCCACTAATGGCTGCTTCTTTATCTCATGACACCATCGGCCTCTGAGCTTTCCACGTGTTGCCGGGTATATTTCCCCTGTATTATGTATCCGTGGACAGCCGAGTGCAGCCACTAAGACTTGACACCGGGCCCCATGAGTCATGGGAAAAGTGAGTGTGAAATGTCCAGAAGTAGGAGTGTGTAGTTCACCATCTGGCAGAGCTCCAGATCTCTATGTTCGTGCTTTTTCTCTTGGTGATTTAGGAGTGTGATGAAAATAGCCTACTTTAAACACCGTGTTTGAGCAAAGGAGCTCTCCCGCGAGGTTATTAGAAGGGATTTACAGTGGCGTTGGCTCCGCAGTTTGCTTTGTTCTAAACCCACAGTTACTCCATGAACTGCTGTCAAATGCTGTATTCTGGGTACTCAGACGATGAATCCTGCTTTTGTTCTGCATCGCAATGAGGTTCCACGGCTGTGGGTAATAATTTGTGCTTGAATTGGGTGCAACAGTAAAAAACAACATGTGCAGTTGGGTTCCATCCACCAACCTGGAGCTGTTTCAGTCCTTATAGATGCAACAGAAGAGCGCTGCTGTGAGGCGTCCTGTCAGACCTAGAGAAGGAGAGGAAATGAAAGCATCAGTAAACCACAGCCGTGAAGGTGATTCCGCTCAGGAGCGTTAACCTCAAAGTGATGGGATGGAACCAACAACAACAGCAGTCAATCTTATCTACTCAGTGGATTAAAATACAAATAGAAAGGCTAAACAACAAATTACACTTAAATTTATCCCTTTTCATGTCTGTGATAAAAACCATAGCTGGAGGCCATTAGCCAATGGGCTTTACTTAGAAACAAGACCGGTAATGAGGGACAACTGCTAGACAAGTTCCATAACAAAAGCAACCAACCTCCTCGTGATGTCATTAAAAGCTCAATTATTATTTTATTTAATATAAAACCAACATGTAAAACGATCTACCAAAAAAAGACGAAATAATCTCGGTCCAACATCATCGGACAATCACACAAAAGAGTACGCTGAGCTAAGACAATAAACCTCATATCTCAAAGGAGCATGAAAGTATGACTTCAAGCAGAAAGAAGATAAATGTGTTTCCAATAATGAAGCGTGACTTTAAACCTGAGCGCAAATGAGAACTGTGTTTAAGTCCATTATCTTGACCAGAGGTCAGGGGAGGAATGTCAGTCAGTAAAAATAAAAGCAAAGTAAAAGAGGCGACTTTTCATCAACAAGCGATTACAAGTAAAGACGTCCCCCTCGTGCCAACAGGACCGACTCCACTGAGCTGTTTTTGAGATTTGTCAAATTCTTGGATTGGTCCTCTGGGGCCGAGCCAAGACGAGTAGAGGATGCGTACAGCATGAGGAAAGACAGATCTGCACATTTGCTCTGGTTTGGGACCACAAAAGACGTAGAACACAGAGCATCCTGTTAGCATTAAACCTCTGAAAGGACCATCGGGGGGCTCTGGCGCCAAAAACCACAATTTGGATGGAAGAAGAGATAGAGGATGAAGACGAGGGGAGCAGAAGGGGGGGGGGGGATTCTCCAAACAGGAAGGAGCTGATTTACTGGAGGAGGAGGAAGGACAAGTATTCCTACTGACACACTGCAAAAGTGGAATTGCAGAGACAAAATACACATTAACCTTTTTTAATGTCTTTGCCTCGGGTTTGTCAAAATAAAAGCAAGTCTGCTGAGCTTTGATTTTGTTTTATGCCTCGCTTTTGTCGTTTCAACTTTAAAGAGCTGTGCAAAAAGAAAGTGGTCATCCCTATATTTTGTTAACTCTGTATATTTAAAGAGACATTTATTGCTGACATATCAAAGATGGCGAGGTGAGGAAGGAAGTACCTCTGTGTCGTGAACCGCTCATGATAATTCAGATCAACATGGCTTGTGGTCTTAACGGACAGAAAAACATTGCTGCCAGTGACTTACTGTGTAAAGATAAAGCATTAATAATTATCTTTTTGATCACTCTTCCTCTCACTTCTCTGCACTGATGGTCTGTTTTGGGTCAGAAGCATATCCTATCTGATTTTCATCAAATTATTATAGCTTTTACTGGAACATAATGCTGCCAATTTAATACTTTTTACATCTTATCAGTCCCTGGAGATGACCATCCTGTGGTTCTGGACTTAATGGACGAATGTAAGCCGCCAGCAGAGGGCTGAACATACAGCAGTATATCCGAGGAGGACTCTGACGACCTTCATCTCCCTGTAGGCAGGAGGCCAAACGGGTCAAACAGAAGGCAGAGGAAGACGAGGAGGAGGAAGGGGGGGATGAAGAGGTGGAGGTAGATTCAATACACAGACCATCAGAGATGAGGCAAACAGGAAATGAATCTTAAACTTAGGCTGAGATATAAACATCGTAGGGAGACCAAATGATTTGGTCCAGTTTGTCTGAAGTCGAAAAGACTACAAGAACAAACACACTTTATTAATATATAGATACTAGCGGGAAGTAGTGGGTGGAGCTGGTGAAAAGTCTAACGCTGTCAAGCTGTCAAGTGGGCTTAATCAAATATATACAGTAGATAGGGATGCTGTGTGTGTGTGCGTGTGTGTGTGTGTGCGTGTGTGTATGTGCGTATAGATATGTGTGTGTGTGTATATATATGTGTGTGTGTGTGTGTGTGTATATATGTATACACACACAGTGCACCCATCAACACTCGCAACTTCACCTCCTGGTGGATTTTTGGTAGGTACTTACGTGATACCGTAAGTACCTACCAAAAATCCACCAGGAGCCGTTCTATTGGCTCTATCGAAGATGCGTTGATAAACATGCTTGACAGTTGGATAATAGTTCGTCTGTTTCTTTCTTTATGAGTCATAAAGAATATATATATATATATGAGAAGGAAGATCGTGACCCAAATGGAAACCTGGAGCCTCCGAAAAATACCGAAGCTAAGTTGTCAAGTACCTTCAGAAGATCTGCTAGAAGATGTGAATGCTGCGATAAGAACCATCCCCACAGGGAACATAACTGAGACCAACAAGCTGATTCACAGTACAGCAACAGTAATCCTCGAGATGCTGGGATATAAGATCAACACAGGGCATGACAAACAATACCCTTCATGGAAGAGACGGTTAGAGGCCAAGATAAAGGCGACACGGAGAGAAGTCAGCCAGCTAGCCGAGCTGCAGAAGGGGAATATGGTGAATAAAGGGGTACCCAGGAAATACAGCAAGCTCTCCATACCTGAAGCACTCGAAACTGCCAAACAGAGACTAACAGCTCTGGCTACCCGACTGAAGAGATACACCAAGGAGATGGAGGCCAGGAGAATAAACAAGACCTTCTCCTCTCAACCAGCAAAGGTGTACTCTCAGTGGCAGGGAAATAGCAGCCAGCCAGACCCACCAAGAGCTGAGGTGGAAAAATACTGGAAGGGCATATGGGAAAGAGGAGCATCACACAACACTGATGCCCAGTGGCTAGTGGACCTGAGGACTGACCACAGCTGCCTCCCAGAACAAGAACCAGTAACCAGACATCCAAGAGTGTCAAAGATGAAGAGTTGGTCAGCACCGGGCCCCGATATGATCCATACATACTGGCTAAAGAAGCTGACAGCACTCCATGAGCGTCTAGCAGCACAGATGAACCAGCTGCTAAAGGATGGGATGCACCCAGAATGGTTGACTGAAGGCAGGACAGTCCTGATCATGAAAGACCCACAGAAGGGATCTACCCCATCCAACTACCGGCCAATAAGCTGTCTCTGTACGACATGGAAGCTCCTGTCAGGCATCATGGCGGCTAAGATGAGTGGGCACATGGATCAATACATGAGCGGGGCACAAAAAGGAGTTAGTAGTAACACCAGGGGAGCCAAGCACCAGCTACTGGTGGACAGAGCAGTACACAGAGACTGTAAGAACAGGCAGACCAACTTGTGCACCGCCTGGATAGACTACCAGAAAGCCTATGATTCAATGCCACACACATGGATACTGGAATGTCTGGAACTGTATAAGATCAACAGGACACTAAGAGCCTTCATCCAGAACTCAATGGGGATGTGGAAGACAACCCTAGAGGCTAACTCCAAGCCAATTGCCCAAGTTAACATCAAGTGCGGCATATACCAAGGGGATGCACTATCACCACTGCTGTTCTGCATAGGCCTGAACCCCCTCAGTCACATCATCACAAAGAGTGGCTATGGATACCGATTCCGAAGCGGGACAACAATCAGCCACCTCCTCTACATGGATGACATCAAGCTGTATGCCAGGAATGAGCGAGAAATTGACTCATTGATCCACACCACCAGGATCTACAGCGACGACATAGGGATGTCATTCGGATTAGACAAATGTGGCCGGATGGTATCTAGAAGGGGCAAGATGATCAGAACTGAAGGGGTTGACCTACCAAGGGGCAGGATAGAAGACATCAAGGATAGCTACAAATACCTTGGAATCCCACAGGCTAATGGCAATCATGAGGAGGCCGCAAGGAAGTCATCCACAGCCAAATACTTCCAGAGAGTAAGGCAAGTCCTGAGAAGTCAGCTGAATGGCAAGAACAAGGCCCGAGCCATCAACATGTATGCACTCCCAGTCATCAGATACCCCGCTGGGATCATAAGCTGGCCAAAGGAGGAGATAGAAGCCACAGATATTAAGACTAGAAAGCTCCTCACCATGCATGGAGGGTTTCACCCCAAGTCCAGCACCCTGAGGCTGTACACCAAGCGGAAAGAGGGGGGCCGAGGACTAGTGAGCATCAGGGCCACTGTCCAGGATGAAACATCAAAGATCCAAGAGTACATCAGGAAGATGGCCCCAACAGACGAACTGCTTGGTGAATGCCTTAGACAGCAGAAACCTGAGGAGGAAGAGGAGGAGGAGGGGGAGACAACATGGAGGGACAAGCCCCTACACGGCATGTACCACTGTCAGATAGAGGAAGTGGCTGATATCAAGAAGACCTACCAATGGCTGAATAAAGCTGGACTGACAGACAGCACTGAGGCACTGATCATAGCAGCACAAGAACAGGCCCTAAGTACAAGAGCAATAGAGGCCAATATCTACCACAGTAGATCAGACCCAAGGTGCAGGCTATGTAAAGAAGCCCCAGAGACAGTCCAGCATGTGGTAGCAGGGTGTAAGATGCTAACCAGCTCAGTATACATGGAAAGGCACAACCAAGTAGCTGTGATAGTGTACAGGAACATCTGTACCCAGTATGGACTAGAACTACCAAAATCCCAATGGGACATACCACCAAAGGTGGTTGAGAACAACAAGGCTAAGATCCTGTGGGACTTCAGCTTCCAGACTGACAAACAGCTGCTAGCTAACAAACCGGACATAGTGGTGGTGGACAAACAGCACAAGAGAGCAGTGGTGATAGATGTGGCGATTCCAGCTGATGCCAACATCAGGAAGAAGGAACATGAAAAGATTGAGAAGTATCAAGGGTTAAAAGAGCAGCTGGAACACATGTGGAAGTTCAAGGTTAATGTGGTCCCCGTGGTAGTAGGAGCACTTGGGGCAGTGACCCCCAAACTGGAAGAGTGGCTCCAGCAGATTCCTGGAACAACATCTGAAGCCTCAGTCCAGAAGAGCGCAGTCCTAGGAACAGCTAAGATACTGCGCAGAACCCTCAGACTCCCAGGCCTCTGGTAGAGGACCCGAGCTTGAGGATGACACACAGATACCACCCCACAAGGGTGAGAGGGACATTTTTTTTTACACACACACACACACACACACACACACACACACACACACACACACACACACACACACACACACACACATACAGTAATGTATATGTGTGTGTACAGGACCCTGAAACAACCACACACACATACGGGGCCTGTAGTCATGCAGTACACACAGGCGGAGGCAGAGTGACGGGCACCTCCTTCTTGGTGAATGAGCAGCTTGTGGGGGGAGGAGCCTTGCTAAGGGGCAT
Source organism: Antennarius maculatus (assembly GCA_013358685.1). NCBI lineage: Eukaryota > Metazoa > Chordata > Actinopteri > Lophiiformes > Antennariidae > Antennarius > Antennarius maculatus. The sequence continues at coordinate 3,202,316 of CM023629.1, forward strand.
CCCAGCAGTGCTCAGGAGGTGAACTGACACCTACCTGTGCCAGCTCACACTCTAGATGTTTTGACCCACTCAGGTCTTAAACCAGTGACTTCTGGCCCCCCAGCCCAAGACTTAGTGGGGCTGGCTACTGCCGGCCCCCATTAGACTTCAGAACAAGGAGTTTCAGTGTCCAACATTTCCTGTGTTCAGACTCAAAATTTATGCAAAGCACCCAATCGAGACATCAGAGGGAGTTTCCTGGCCTGACATGACCCTGTTTTTTACCGAGGACTAGAACTACTGTTACCTCCTGCCACAGAGGGGGAGGAGCTAAATATAACGTCTGATTGTGTTTAATTACTGAAACAGATGCACAAAACACACCTGTCCACCCCGGGAACCCCATCAGGAGCTGCTGTCAAGGTGAAGAACGGCATTAAAGAGAGTTTCGCTCAGAATGAGTTTCTCTCATTCTGAGAGTGATCCCTACACTCTTTTTCCACAGTCATTTCAGACCTGGTGTGAAGTGCTTATGCATAAAGTCAAGAGTCCCCTCTGTTCTATTACAGGTGCACAAAGGTAAGAACAAGACCAAAGACACACAGCCCCAGTCTTGGCAGAGTCATCAGCCACCACCACCACGAGTCTCTGGCCTGGTAAAATGATGCTGTATATAAATGAAACTCTGTGATAATCATTATCTTAACTCCTTGACGTTGACATAGAGCTGTAATAAGTCCGCTCACTCAGCCAAGAAACATCTACAGACTCATTTCCTTTTGGAACGTGGTCCAGTTTGCAAGTGTGACAGCTCCAACCTGCAGACACATGCCTCATTCAGCAGATAATAACCAAACATCATCTGTGTGCTCCACATCTACAAGCTCAAACACATGCAAACAGCTGAAACACATTCAGTGAGCGCTTTTTGGGACCAGGTGCTAGTTTTTTGCTCCCCGAGGCGACAGCTGCGGATGAGACTAGAGATCGGTGGCAGAACTGGTTCATGTCAGTCTACATGGCGGTTTCTTAGTGGCCTCAGAGAATTACACATTATCAATCAAAGTGAGAGACAAGGTGGTCCGAAATGCCGCCTGCAGACACTGATTTTTACATTCTCATTCTCCTCCCCCTCTTTGGACTTTAAATGCCTTCAGGACATTCCTTCCTTGAAGCCAGGTTTTAGGAATTCTCCTCAGGTCATCCACTTTTCCACACATTCTCACATGCGGCACCATCGAAATTCCTCGACAAGGTTACGTTTAAGCTGCATTTCCTGCAGTCCACCAAAAATAACGCGCTGTCCATTCCATTCAACCGCATCTGTCTCTACGGCTCACATCATCTTTGTCAGAGCTTTGAGATCCGGGCTCATGATCATCACGTATCACATGTCAACAGATCCTTTGGGGCATTCTGTCAAAGTGGAGGGTGGTGTTAATATGACTTCAATGTCCCTTTATCCTTCTTTTTTGCCTCAACAAACACCAGACATCAGAGGTCCCTCTCTGCTATATAAAGAGTTTGGGCTTCATTTTTCCACCTGCTTCCATCTGAACCTGACCAATGCAGTTCTGCCAATGCTGACAGGCAGAGTAAAATGTCCTGTGGTCTCCAGCAGCTCGGTGTCACCCCCAGAGGCCAACCATAGATAGATGGCTGTGTCCCAAACCAATGATGGCCATGTGCCTCAGAGGATATCCTCTGAGGCACATGGAACAAGGAACAAAACTCAGAGGAGGTGGAGGTTGATTATTTCTCACATGCAAACAGGACAGGCAGTGTTCTCAGGGCAAAGTATTCAGTTGGATGACTGATGTCTAGACGAGGCATGTCACCGAGACTAAAGGCCACTGACAGACAGAAACAGCCGCTGGCTTCACGTGAAATCATCTCTTTCGCTTAGTTGAATGTCAGCGGCAAATATCCCGAATAATTAAAATGTTTGGACACACAGTGGAGGTGATATGGAAGGATGCACTGAACAGACTGCAGGAACAAGTCCTTCTCTTGTTTTTCTTGCTTGTAAAACAATTAAATGTTTGCATTCCTGAGGAAAAGGTCATCTTACCTGGCAGGTAGAAGCTCCAGCGTTTGGTCGGCGAATAGGGCACAACGGAGGGAGGGGCTTCTGTAGAGAGATGGGAAGGTGAGTAGTTAGAGGGACAGTAGCATACGGGTGGTTGTGGCTGATGGCAAACACTAACCTACCCACATGCTGCCTCACAGCGACCCCCCCCCCCCGTTGAATCCCCTTCAACCACAGGCACTCACCACTTCAATGGATGAGGGGTGTCGGGGGGATGGGAGGGTGTTGCCGTGTCTGTTTGTGTTGTCTGCGTGCATGTGCCACATTAATTCAAAGGGATGTGGGGCTCATTAACTCCCCATGGAATGGAGTTTCAAGATAAATCTCTACCCAAGAAGATTCCTTGAAACATTTTTCATTCTCCTGGTGGTGTTTATCTCATCCGTAAAAACTCAAAGACGTGTTGCGGATGCATGAACCCTTCAACTGGTGCAGCGTTGGGGGGTATACATGTGTGTGAAGGAGGGAGGGAGCTGGCCCCGTGCTGAATATTTTTTCTGTCCTGGTGCTCATTTGCAAGCATGGCCAAATGCAGCAGCAGCAGCCATGAAACAAAGACTGAGGGGGAAAGAGGGGACAGGTTTGGAGAGACAGACTAGGAGAGTCCAGAGACCAGACGAGCTGAAGCACATGAAACCTAATTCCCTTCCCGTTGGCATTTTGGAAATTCATTAACGTAACCCTGTCCCTTATGGAGGAAATAAAATAACAACAGTATCGCGAGACAAATTTCTAGAGAGACTCCCCAAAACAACCACCAAACCTCACTCCGACCGCCGAAGTTGATGCGAGGCTGAATCATAAAGGATCGAGTCATACAGTTCACAAAAACCACTTGTAAAATTAGAGGAAGAGGAGGAATAAACCGAGCCAGGCCAGCTCTTTCCAGCCCACATCACATCCTCTCCCAGTCCCATCATTAGCTTGTACCGTTTTAGTGGGGTGGAAAGAGTCATTAGTATAAGGCTGTAATCAACCTGTCAGGATCGGGGACTGGATAAAGTTTAAAAGGAGCAACGAGACATAAAATGTCGGCGGTGGTAAAATCAAATTTTAATATGATTTTTATGAAGCTGAAGTTTCACCGGTTTGGGGTAAGTGGAAAGAGGAGATACGGAGGGAGGTAAGGAAGGTTTGGTGGCGTGAAAGGGAGGGACTCAGTGCTCCGATGAGGTGAAGACAGTCCTGTCACCGAGCGACTGCAGGGTGGCCTCATGCCAGCACTGATTAGAGAGGGCCGGACCACAGCTGCGGACCCAGTCTAATCCCCCCCAGCCTCCACTGCCTGGAAGCCCTCGCCAAACCGTAATGGTCGACTGCTGAACTTTCACCAGACAAACTTGCAGACTACACCTGCAGCGTTTTAGCTCGATGCTAAACGGAAATGGTTTTGTGTGACAAAGGTCTCCCCATTATAGAAAAAAAGACATCATTTGGGCCCTTCCCTTCCAGGTGGCATCATCATTTCCCATCAGCCTTGTCAGGGCTATCCTGAGACTTTCGCCCAGACACAAATCTGATAATCTCTCTCAGACTTGAAAAGATCTGATCGGCGCCATAACTCTACAGCATTGAAAGGATTACAACAGCAATCTCTTACCAACTGTAGGTTGAAAACTTATTTCCAGCAACTCCTCCTTTTGGCTGAAAACACAGCACCCACTGGTTCTGTTGTTTACTTCAGACAAAGAGCAAATTAGATTCAAGACAACGGTAATCTAATTAGCTAAATCCGAGCTGATCTGAACGTTTGTTCAAAGGTTAGCAGCCATTTTTCTGTCTCAAGGGACAATCCATTCACATGACATCATCACTGAAGGCTTCATGAGATAATTTATTGTGGGGTTAATGAAAAAGACTCTCTAGATGGAGAATAACTGGATAATCCACGTGTGGCCACAATAGATTTATGTGACAGATTAACTCTGAAGTTTATTCCATGATGTTGACACAATCTCCAGCCACCCGGCGGCTCCAGACACTTGAAAACGCCTGAGCACTATGAGAAAGTGGAGCTACCTCATTCGCCACGAGCAAACAGCAGGCTGCTGATTGGCTAAGACTGAGCAAACAGCAGGCTGCTGATTGGCTGAAAGCTAGCGTCGGAACATCTGACTGCCCAGCATTTATGAAGGAACTGAAAACACAAGCAGTAATGTGTGCACGAGAAGGTCCAACATCAACTGAATCAACACTGGGACAAATATTAGCAGGGATGGATGCAGAGTGATTTTTCCTGTCCACTGCCACCAGGAAGTAAAGGAACGGAGGCAACGGATGCTGTGACTGTGGGGGGTGATATGGGGGTACAAGCACAGACGACTGTTATTTTGAATTAAACTGAAGTTGTGCATGTCGGTGGGCGTGGGCGGGTTTTACAATTTAGCAAGTATATCAACTGTGTGTGTAAACGCAACAGCTCGAGTGTGCCTGGCTTTACACTAACCACAGGGTGTAGCCATGGACTTTGAAGTTGTTCCCTTCACCCAGTGCTGAACGCCAACGCAGGCTACCAGACAGGATCTCACAGGATTCTGTGTAAAAATCACACATGCTTTTCAGGCACAGGGGACACTCTCTCTCATCGACCATCGCAGAGATTCCCTTAATGGGGAGGAAAGGTAAAGGGACATCCAGAGATGGCCTCCATGTGCCATCTGCTCTAAATTAGCACCTCCACGGGGGTGCATGGAGATCTGGGTAGCGGTGATCCAATGCTGGGGTTTGCAGCTCCAGGTACAAGCAGACAACTTCTTCGTCTGTTCTTTATTGTATTTCTTACAGGTAATTTTTTTTTTTTGTGCCTGAAATAGAAGAAGTCCAGATGCAATGACGATAGCAGCAGAATATATCCTTTGGCTCGGAATCACTTGAACACGGACTTGATCATTCTTAAATAATACCCAAGTGTTTCAGTGGCCCGACCGAAGCCAACTGTTGCCTATGCTGTTGCTTACGCTAATGTTTCCCAGGGGGATCTGAGGTTTTGCACAATCATCCAATACCCATGTTCTGCCAAGTTTTTTTCTTTTTTGCTCCCAGTGGATTAAATATGACAGCCCAACTGGTAGTTGCTTGCTTCCAAGTATGACACGTCCAGATTCGCCGATTGGGGTGGGTGGTAGATCCATAGATGGCTTTCAGATTTGGACGTTTTGATCACTACCTTTTTAGTTGCAAAATTATAAACTGGTCTCCAAGTCATCCGGCTCTCAAACCACATCATGACATGATCCAATCCACAATCCAAGTTCAGCACCTTCAGAGACAAATAGTTGGTGGGAAAAGACAGCGGTTTCAACTCAACTCATAGATGAATAAGTAAATCCAGGCGTCGTTAATGAGTCAAACATCAGACTGTGGGAATAGTGATGGATCTTCTGATGTTCTTGTTTCAACCAGCTGTTTTTAGATGAATTTAGAATTTATTTGGATGACAAAACGGTTTCTGGGTAGCTTGAACATCACAATCAGGGGAAGATGTGATAACTCAGAGGCTGAAGGATTACATATGTCGTGATTTGAACCCAAATCAAACCAAGGCCTTTTCATGATCTTAATATCGGTCATGATTTATGTCACAAACCAGATGTGACTGTTTATTACTGGTGACTTGACTGTGGAGTCTTGCCTGTGTAGGACTGACATTAGAGGTAGAAGTCGGGTGTCACCGTCCGAAGCTGCTAGGAGTGGAAACATGTTGCTTCTGACATCAAGACGGAAAAAGCTCAAGACACTGAACACAAGATGCATTATACTGGCAAGGACACACAATACTGGACTCTCCAGGACTTAATGAAAAAGCCACTACACTCCTAATCAATATTTTTTCTTCCCAATTCCCAGTTAAACACTAGCACGTTTGACCCTGGAGGGTTTGGGTTGATCGAACAACTTTTCTGACCAGATGCTGGATACGACACACGTGTCGCTGAGACTGAGAGAAGAGCGGAAGTTTCTGGAAGTCATCAGAGATGAGCCAAGGGGGAGGGGTAGCAGCTGCAGACCAGTCCCCCGACATGAATGCACCTTCAGACAGGCCAATCCAATGGATGCTAGTAATACACAACATACCACACGAGAAGACGTCAGTGGAGTCACACATCCTGGGCCGGGGATTCAAGCACGCAATGTGATGCTGCTAAGTGTAAACACTAATAAACGGCAAACAAATATCTTCAGACGGAGTAAACAGCTGTCAGATCCAATGGGGCGACTCTGCCATCCAGGCCAGGCCGAGAAACCACCCCGTCAGTGAAGCATCCAGAACAAGCAAACCAGCACTACTCCCTCCTCCGCCGATCCCTCCTCAAAAAGAATGAGTCATTGTTAGATGCACAGGAATAGAGACGTGTTGATTTATGGCTGCACAGAGAGGGGAAAACGGCAAACAGCAGCAGTGTTATAATGAATGTAACGTGTTGGGGAATAAATCCTTTAAAAGGACATTTTTGAGGTTTACGTTTATTTTTCAACCACCTGGAGTAGCAGTTGATTTCAAAAAGGCCTTCTCCTACGCATATGTCTCTAAATTATCTTCCTATATAACATTCATGACATTTCAAGTAATCCTTTTGACAAACAAACAAAAAGTTTTGCTGATCTGAAAAGTAATCAAACCCATGACTCAACTCAACATCATCCAAACAACTGATGCTTGACACGTTGCCGCCTTGACGTTAAACCAAAAAAGGACATAAAACAATGGATGTTTAAAAATGTGCAGCCAAGATGGTGAAAGACAAAGATGGAACGTGCAGGAGTGATGGTCCGCCTGCGTGAAAAGGAACCACAGCGAGGCAGGAAATGAATGAAAAGCATTACGCGCCACGGCAACCAGTTGAGGCCTTGCAGATGATGCAACACGACGGCTCAAACAAATTGCTTTTTAACATTCACATGTGAAACCTTTCCGCTTTTCCACCTTGGGGTAAGTGCAGACTATTAGCGTAAGTGATACGACAATATTGTGGTTGAAGTTGGAGGCGAGGAAGAAGAGGGGGGGTGGGAAGAGGCTTTCCAGCTTCCATTACCAAGAGGATGGCGATGTTATTGAGAATGAAGTGCAGAGCGCATCAGGGGACAAACTATCGTGGCTCTTCGTTGACTCCTTCCACATTTACTCGCTCGGAACCAAATGTCTGAACATTTCTGCGGCTTCAGTAAACGGGAATCGATCAAGATGACTTATCTAATATCTGATAATTCAATTTAGAAAAAATAACAGAAACTCAAACGATGGATGGAAATCACAAACCATTTAACGTGATGTATTTTTATTACTGATAAATTGATAAGTTTGGACTGAACTGCCGTCTTGAATCAGACGTCACGTTTGCTCAGTGACGGTGACAAAACATCTGTGGCGACTTGGCGAGCTGAACCTCGGTGCTGGTGAGATCATCCGTCAGTAAGAGACGCCAAGCGTCACCGTTCACCCATCAGCCCTGTGGCGCGCTGCTGTTTGTTTGGGAAGGAGCGGGGTGTCACCGAACTGCGTGAACCCACAAAAACGGGAATTCACACGTGTGGACAGGATGATACATGACAGGCTCAGGGGGCGGGGCTTGGTGTTCAGAGCTCAGACGTGGTTTGCATCACAACTGGTTCACACGTCTGTCGATGGATCGCGGCAGGAAACAAACTGTAGATAAAAAGCATTCCTCGTCTCACATTGAGCTGCGGCGAGTTAGTGGCGATACGATAACGGCTTTTTATATCAGCCTTCTGTTGATCTCCAGGCAAACCTGCTGTGGGAAACTTAGGGAAAGATGTCACGTCATTATGAGGGAAGTTTTCATTTCATTTTTTACAATTTCTTTCTTACTTGTAGCTCAACTTCTGTTGTTTTTGGTTTAAAACTCCTCATCAAGTTAAAGATTGATTGCTTTTAGAAGGGGAAGAATCACTTTATTAATCCCGAAACGGGAAATTCTCTTTACACTCAGACCATACAGAGACGTTAGACATATATATATGTTGTATACAGGCCCCTGTATTCATGCAAATTAGTATAGGCAGAGCCAGAGTGAAGGGTCACGTGACGGGTAGTGCCCCAAATGATTAGCTTTTGGGGGGACAACGTCTTGCTCGAGGGCGCCTTGGCAGTGGCTGGAAGGTGAGCTGACACCTCCCACTGTCAGCTCACACTCAGAGGATGTCTGGAGGGAGCGGGAATTGAACCGCCGATGGCTGGGTGATGTCTTGTCTTAAGACGTCTGCCCTACCACTGAGCCACTGCTGCCCCACAATGCAAAAGGTTTGTTGGTGAACATTTTATCTCTAGCCTTCAGGGTTTGTACGGATGTTCTGCAACCGATGTCGCTCAAATAGTGGCTGCGGCTATGAAAAGTCAGGAAAACTAACAAAAATAATGAAAAACAACAAAATAGATGACAGAACACACCAGGAGGTGAAGCGACGCATGAATCACGTCCGCTTGGATTGAACTGTCAAACTTTGGGAGAGGCCTACATCACATGACCGGGCCGTGTGAGGGGTCAGGCATCAATAAGTCCATTAAGCCATGGTCCGTCACCCCCGGACTGAAGAGGTAGTTCCTTTATGTTCTCTGGTTGGGGGGCTAAGGTAGTGGATGGGACCAAATGAGGTGCAGAGGAAGAAACCAGCCTGGCACAAGAATAGCTTCCCCCATAGGTTGGAAACAGATGGTGGGGGATTAGCATCTCATTGTGGTGGAACTGTAGATAAATAAGGTGTGTGTGTGTGGGGGGGTGAAGACGCCCCTCAGTTTGCTTTGCTCCAACATGGCCGATAACAACGCTGATATAACATCACCAGTAACAACGCCGATAACATCACCGATAATATCACACGAGCCACATGATGCAGCTTTGAAGTTCACATCGGAGACGTTTGGACTCCTGCTACACAGCCAGAGAGAAACCATGATGGTACCAACAATGGGTTCATTCTAACCCTAACCCTAAACCATGCTGGTACCAATGGGTTCACTCTAACCCTAACCCTAACCTGACACAGGAAATGAAACGCAGCGAGCCAAAGAAATGTAATGCAGCACATCGTTTTCTTCATTGGTTTGATTCCTTTTCTGTCATAAAACTTTGGCTCTGAGACCGTTTGGATGTGGAGGCAAAAAAGACGCACGATTGCTTCTCCTACGAGGCCGAGGAATAGACATATTTTGCTGCATTTGCTCCACAATGTATAAAATTAATGCAAAGAACACTGAATATAAAAGTTTATAAGGAAGCCTGGGCTACATATTTCACCATGCATTAGTGCAGAAAAGATTATTCCCATCTCATTATTCAAGGAATTTGTTTAGTGCTTTACCTTTCGAACCTAAAAACCCTGCTGCAATATAAAAGAGAATTCCTGTCTTCCCCTTGAGGTCATTCCCAGACATCTGTTGATGCTGCAGAATGAAGCTACCAGCTATCAGAAAGAAGCTATCAGCTATCAGAATGAAGCTATCAGCTATCAGCTGATAGCTCCTAGCTCCTGGTTCTACCTGGACTGATGCTCTAAATGAGGCACATGTTCACACATGTGCTTCACAACAAACCAGTAGATCTGTTTTCTGTCCATTCCCCTTGTGCAATGTGCATTAGAGTCAAACGCTGTGAGCCAATCGGAACAAGGGGGGAGGGGGGAGGATCCACCCTTTCCATCCTCTAAATACAGTCTGGAGCTCCACAGAGACGCACTGATCCTCTACAGGGTCATTCATTTGAGGGACTGGTTACCATGGCAGGGGTTGCTGTGGTGAGAGGGGCCCTGAGTGGCCCCAAAGGGGCAGAATGAACAGTCAACTCTTCACAACACAGACGGTGAGGCAGGACCATAAATGCCAATGTGGGTCCTTTAGGTTTCGGTGGAGGTGTGAGGTCTTTCGTTTGCTCTTGTATGGTTGGACACTGATGAGTCAAGATGAGTGAGCTAATTTTAATTCCCCCCCCCCCAGGGATGTGAAGGAAAAATGGTAAAGAAGTGGTGCAAATACAGCATTTTTTGTCAATTCAAATAAGTCTATTTGCATAAACAGAAAAGACAAGACAAAGAATCACAATCAAGTTGTGAACTAATCGAGGGTTTAAAGGTGTGAAATCCAGCTGCTCCACGTGAGACGATGTGAGTTCAGCTGGTAGGACCCTCTGTGGAGTCCATTCACGGCGGTACCAGTGAAACACCCCACTGGAAGCGGGCCAGGATGTCCTCGACATGCTCAGCTGCTTCATTCCTGCAGTCTAGTTAAAACAGAGCAGCAGGAATGTAATGTTCCATCAGAGAACTCAGGTCGCGCATCTGATTCTACGGTTACACCAGCGTTAAAGAGCTGCTGTGTAAGCACCGGGGGGGGGGGGCGTTCATTCATCCATTCACCCCCCACCCCACCTCCACTGTTCCGACAAGCTGATGCAAAGATGCACGTGAAAACTCCACCAGGGCTATCAATGAACAAATGAATTGCAAATCATTTCCCTCATTGGGCTCAAACTGTCAAAACCTAGGATCAATAAGTATGATCAACAATAAGTAGGATCCATAAAAAGTAAGATCAATAATCAATAACGATCATTAATTCCTCTGATATATCCGCAAAGGACGACCGGTCAAAAACAATCCAGCTGTTCAGCCACAACATCTGGAAGTCATAAAGACTCGATGCTTAGCCTCTACAGGCTAACAGGAAGTTCCCTGACCCGTTCAGGAGCAAGCTAAGCTTCATTAGTGATTTCTTCAAAACTGAAGCTAACAGTCCATTATGTAGGCCAGTGCAAGACATCTTAGTAAGACTCATGTTCTCCAGTCGTTCCGTCAGTGCTCATGTTTAATGACAGCTGGTCGCATCCTTTAGTCCATCAAAATGCACCTGTGAAGCCAACGGAAACCGTTTGGGTTTTGTCGGTGTTAAAAGAAAGCCAAGGCCCGGCCGGCGATGCCTAGCAACAGACAACACCACAACATTATCCACACACGTCAACACTTCAGTTCCCTGCATTCCTCTGCACACGTTAAGGGTGTGAACCTGCAGGCAGCGGCGCAGCGCCACTGGGAACAGGCCTCATCAGCTGCAGATGGAGGCAGGGCAAGAGAAGCAGCCACTGTGGGATGCAAGAAAGTCCAAATGCACAACGTCTGCTCTGATTGGTGGGAGAACCTGTTCTCTGTTGGTCTGATTCCTCCCGTACAATGACGCCCCAGACCCAGACCTGAGCCGGTTTCCCTCTGTACCCAACAGAACCTAGAAGAATCCAGAAGAACCCAGAAGTGTGTGTGACCTGCATCCTGCACATGCAGGTCAGTGTGCCATTGGTTCGGTCTGCTGGATGTCAACCAGATTAGCACCACCTGAGTCCAGTCTTAATCAGAGCAAAATCCCAATCCTTCTGCCGCCGGCTACCGTTAGACACCTGGAGAACAAGAAGGGCCCAGACGGGATGACGGCTCATCCTGGGTCCTCAGGTGTCACTGAACCAGCTGCCAACACAACAACAAATCCAGTCTCTCCCTCAGACACAGTTTCCCAATGAATCCCCAGGACGAAGCACTGGCCAACAAGACACGCCTCACCTTCAGCAGAGCACTGAGCCATTCTGTTGTTTGGGGTCTCAAAGGTGCACCGCACCGGGATCAATGTGGGGAACTGAACTTTTTCACATGGAGGCGGATCGTTTTCCCCAGGCGGTGAAACGTATGGATCAGAGTTCACAGCAGCAGGAACAGAGTAAGCACAAACCTGCTGCTGTCCTGTGATTAAGGTCATTTCAATTCCTCCATCTGTGCTTAGACTCAGCCCAATTCGGCCTGATGGAGGCTTAGAGGAGACCAAACACAACCCAGACTTTAATGCACTTTGTCGGCTTTAATTTAGCCCCATCTGACAAACACAAACCCAGGTCTGACAGGATCAATGATTTATTCCTTCTTTAACCAACAGGTTGGTTAAGACGTTGAATCCGACACGAGGAGCAGCGTTATTACGAGAGACGTGGACGCAGACCCCCAGGGGCGTTAGGGTTCTTGAAGCCTCACGTACAGAAAGAGGTTTGGAACCTTTTCCATGAATATCTAGATCTCTAGATATTTCTCTCTGTCTGAAATATATAGAAATAAACCCATCAGGTCAGAACATCATTTTAACTAAAGACATGGTGAGGACGGGAGGAGGTTGAACATCCACGCCTTTCCACTCTCAGGTCTGCTCCCTGCGCTGCTTTCAGCACCATGCAGGCGTGGACCAGAACAAAAGGCGCAGGTTGCTGCAGCGGGACAGAGGCGCGCCAGGACGCAGCAGAGCGGCGACAAATGAACCCCTCCATCCACCTCCCAGTACGCTTTTTAAAAAACAAACAAACAAAAAAACACTTACAAGAGATTAACGATCCAGAATCTTCCCTGTTGAGTCCCGGTTTAGAAGCTAATACATCATTTTTTTTATGTCTCACTCCCGCGAATCGCGCGTCTGCGCACCGACGTGAGGATTTAATTGGAAGACAGCGTCATTAAATCTCAGCGAGATAAATAAGAGTCATAAATTCCGACTGGTTTGAGTCCGGATCAATCAGGATCGAGTCCCGAGGCAATGTCAGACCCAGCGCTGCAGCTCTTACCTGCCGGATCAGGTGCTGAGCGGCTCCCGAACACCGGCGCAGCGCGTGAGGAGAGCTGGAGCGACAATGAGACCCTCTGGTCCCTCCCCACTAACATTATCCTACCGTAATTGCGCCTGTGCGTGCGCAACGAGATTACGTGGCTGCGGTGTGAGAACAGGCAAACCCTCTCGGAATTCGTGGGGTGGGTGCATGCAACCACACACACACGCACACACACACACACACACACACACACACACACACACACAGGCAGGAGGTGAGGCGCGAAGCATGGGTAGAAATGTCAAGTCTTTGTTCTGCGTTAGACTGGGGGGGGGGGGCACTCTGTCTGCAGTAGAGAGCGGATGGAGAGCCGAAGCGTCAGGGTGTGGCTGTTGCTGAGGAGAAATGGGGTGGGGGTGGGGGGTTGGGGATGATGCAGAGGAAGGAGGAAGGGGAGAAGATGCATTAGTCTGCACTTCTGGATCCCTCCCACCCCCCCACCCGAGCAGGTGAGGCGGGGTGGGATGTCTGCTGCATCATTTTGGAAAAATTGCAATGCATGATATAGATTTTCAGGCTCATACTGAAACTAATTAAATATAATTCCGCAGGTTGAGGCCATTAATGTCAAAGGTAGAGGAGGGAGAAGTGGAGCTTTATTAGAGCTTTGTTTAATTTCAGAAGTAGAGGAGGGAGGAGTGGAGCTTTATTAGAGCTTTGTTTCAGGAGACAGTGATCACAGCCTGCCTCTGCATTGGGCTCCAAAGGAACCGCGCTCATCTGTCGCCCCTGCGCTGCGGCTTGACGCGTACCTGCTCCCACCTGGTGGCAGAAATTAGACACTGCACCTGTATTTCATACAAGTTTAATCTGGAAGTTGAAGGCCTTAGCATCGCCTGCACAACTCACATCATCACATTTAAGATGACTACGACCTGAAGCAAACTATCACCTCCTGAACCTACCTGAACAGTAGCTACGAACATGACAAACACAGAAGCTACTACTAACATTCGTTTGCAATTCCAAGTGTGTTTTACCAGGAAGTTGTCATTTCTACTCTGGATTTAATTACTGCGCTGATTAGAAGAATGAAGGCACAGTTGAACCACATTGGGTGCACCCCGGTTTAACGTCCGGTATCTCATTGTTAGTCATCAGTGTAAACAGTCCACGTCCGACACGTCCTGTTCATCCCTTCTGGCTGAAGATGGCGCGAGCGATGAGTTCCTTCATGATCTCGTTGGTGCCTCCGTAGATTGCCTGAACACGTGAGTCCACAAACGCCCTGAGTAGACGGAAAGCCAGTTCAGGAACGTGTTGGATTGTTGCCTTCTGGTGGCAGCTTTATGCACCGCTTACCTAGCGATGGGATATTCCCACATGTAACCCCAGCCACCGTGGAGCTGCAGGCACTGAGTGGCCACCTTGTTCTGGAGGTCAGACGCCCTGGGGGAAAGAGGATGGCCATTAGCGGATGGATTTGTAGCACGCTAGCTGGTCAATGTAAAAACATTCACCAGAACTTGGCCATTGATGCTGTGGCAGCGTCCAGGCGTTTCTCTGAGTGCAGCTGAAGGCAGTTGTCTACGAAGGCCCGACCGACGCAGATCTCCGTCTTCAGCTCGGCCATCTTGTGCTGAATGGTCTGTGAGGAAAGGGGGAAACGTCAAAGTCATCTGGAACAGGGATCCACACCACAAACGTCAAGATCACCTGAAGGCCAGAAATGGTTTTGCCAAAAGCTTTCCTCTCTGACACGTATCTCCTTGTCTCCTCAAACATGAATTCGGAACTCGCCAAAGCGAGGCAAGCGATCTCCAGGCGCTCCTGTGTGAAAAGGAACACATGATCTGCTCTAAGACCAACGTACACAACGTCATGTGACCAGTGAGCATGGCTGATGCTCCACCTGAGGAAGTTCTTTCATCAGGTAGTAGAACCCTTTGTTTGGTTCCCCCAGGAGGGCGTCGCCCGGGAGACGCACGTCCTCGAAGAACAGCTCAGCCGTGTCCTTTAAACACAGGAGTCAAAGCGTGAGGAGAGTGTTCTCCAGCAGGACCCTGACCTCTGACCCCTGAGATCAGCACCTGGGCCTTCAACCCGATCTTCTCCAGCTTGCGTCCTTTCTGGAAGCCCTTGGTACCGTCCTCCACCAGGAACAGGCTGATGCCGTGTGCCGCTGACTTGGCCTCGCTGTTGGTCACGGCCACTACCACCACCAGGTCGGCCATCCAGCCATTGGAGATGAACACCTCCAGACGGGAGACGGAACAGAATTCAGATGTTGCTGTCGTGCCATGAAATGACCGCTCCTGGCTCAGTGGTCCCGTACCTTGTTGCCATTGAGGATCCAGTCCTTGCCATCCCTCTTGGCATTAGTCCTCACTCCCTGAAGGTCACTGAGGGACAAAGGGAAGGCTCACCAGAGCTGAACTTCAGCTGAAGTGTGGGGTCATCTGTGGGTTCTGACCTGCCTGCTCCTGGCTCTGTCATGGCAATAGCGCCGATGCACCTCCCGGCCGTCATGTCAGGGATGAAGCGTTGAATCTGCTCCTTGCTGCCGTAGTTGCTGATGTACGGCATGATGATGTCCGAGTGCAGGCCGAAGCCCGGGCCCGTGCAGTTGGAGTACATCCTGGAGACGCAGGTGACGTCTCATTGGACACAGGTCAGCGTTCAATGGTCATGTGATAGATTGTGTCTGATAAACTCACTGCTCTTCCCACACGATGGCCGCAGAGAGAACATCTCCTCCGATGCCACCATGCTCCTCTGGGATCAAGATTCCCAGGAGGCCTTGCCTGCCAGCTTTCTCCCACACCTCCCTGCTCACCTGACCCTCCTTCTCCCACCTGGAAGCAGGAAACACGACAAACACATGACCTCTGTCATCTGTGATCAGGGAGTCTGGTGGTGGCCAGGCTTCCACTCACTGCCGGTGGTAGGGAACCACCTCGTCCTGAAAGAAGCGCCGGGCGGTCTGTCTAAACAGGTCGTGGTCCTCAGTGAAAATCCGGCGGGTCCCAATGTCCATCAGGGAGGCGGCGCTGGAGGTCTCCGGGCGGGCTGTGGGGGGGGCCTGATGGAGATGGCGGGCTGGACTGTGCTGCAGCCTGGAGGGAGTCACACACACTTCATGCCACAGATAAATCTGTCAAGCAATAAAGTCTTGCGATATGTGAGTGTAGAATGACGATTCACGCAACGGTGACGTGGTACGTGGAGAGCTGCTGAAACGAGCGGATGAAAAGCAAAACAATAAACAAGGCAGTCTAGGTCAAAGATCAAAGCTAGTGCTCTGACCTACTGTCATTGATCAAAGCAGAAGCTTTGACCTATGGTCTCACTCACACTGGCCTTCTCCCTCGTCTTTCTACTGAAGGCTTATCTGTATTCTCAGATAATTTTGTGAAACTGTCGACTTGACATTTTGTGTCAACACCTAGAGATCATGATGAACCAACTGGAACCGGTTTAGAGCAGATATTTCGAGGCTAAACCATAGATTCACGGCCCACAATCCTGTCTTTTAGGGTATAAATGATGTGTGATCCTCTCTTTATCTTTGCACATGTGCACTGCTGCAGCTCTTTCTGTAAGTTCCCTGTGCTCAGAATATTCTGTAATGATTCTTTGAAGGACTGTTCATCGTTTCCAGCCTTTTTCGGACCTCAAACATTCTCACTACTCGAAATCAAACGAACACGCGGAGGAAGAAGTCGAGTTTTCCTCGATCACTATCTTATCCGGTTCCTGAGGGCACAAAAATTGATATTTGACCACCAACGACCGAACACACAAACACTGACATTTACAACACATGAACTTTGAAGCGGGTGTAACTCGTCTAATCCCACCTGTTGATGATCCCGCAGAACTCCGGCCGCCGTTTGGAGACATTCCTCAGCTCAGAAACACAAATTCTGATCATTTTACCGGAATTTAACGGGACTTCTACCCGATCGATAAACGCTCCGCTGTTTCAGGGTTCGATTACTGCTTTAATACGACGTTAACACACGTCACGTTCATTTGACGTGACGTGTGTTACGTGACATATCGAACCGTCAACGCTGAACTCCCGACGGACGGTCCCTTCACTTACTTCCGGGTTTTCTGATTTGCGCATTCACATCTGCGCATATCAGGAAGTGGATGCTCACCGAGCGTCACGTGAGGGATAGAGCCGTCTTGGATGCTGTAGTGCGGGTTAGTGCGGTTCCGGTCAGCAGCATGGCTCTGGTTCCCTACACACAGAATTCGGTACCCGCGCTTTCCAAACTTCACAGTTCATCCGCTCACTTCCGATTCGCCAACCACGACCTGCGTGTGGCCCAGGACTGGAAGCAGCTGGGGGTGGCGGCGGTGGTGTGGGACGCGGTGGGTGTAACACGCGTTGTTTGTCATCACACATTCACGCAGCTTTTGTTCCTCACGTGAACCGCGTGTTTTCAGGCGGTGGTCCTGTGCGTGTACCTGGAGATGGGACAGGTGGATCTCAAAGGGAAAGCGGCCATCGAACTCGGAGCCGGCACCGGATTGGTGGGGATCGTGGCGGCCCTCATGGGTGGGTTGGAGCTGAGTGGGGAACACCACAGGAAATGTAACTTGGATTAAAATTCCACGTTCCCTTCCAGGTGCCAAGGTGACCCTCACCGATCGAGAGCCCGCCCTGGACCTCCTGTCCACCAACGTGAAAGCCAACCTGCCCCCGGACCTCCAGGGATCAGCGGTGGTGTCGGAGCTGACCTGGGGCGAGGGCCTGGAGCGTTACCCAACCGGGGGCTTCGACCTGGTGCTGGGGGCAGACATCGTGTATTTGGAGAGCACCTTCGTGCAGCTGCTGCAGACCCTGGAGCACCTGTGCTCAGACAGCGGCGCAGTGCTGCTGGCCTGCAGGATCCGCTACCAGCGCGATACCGACTTCCTGAGTATGATGAAGCAGCGCTTCACAGTCCAAGAGGTGTTCTACCACCAGGAGAGGGACATCCACGTTTACAAAGCTAGCAAACTGTCACCCAAGACGGATTTATGACAAAATTTTAGAATATGGGACAAATAAATAGTTTAAAACTCAGATTACCAGAAACACATTTATTAACAGCTGCCAAAAATGTAATATCTCCATAGCTCTAACATAATGCACTGTATTATACAAGTTGGTGCTGACATTTAGAAATTGTGAATACAAAATTAAGGGAGAGCAACATATAAAAAGCATATTACATCATGACGATACACTACACCTAAAATAATACAACATGGCATTCCATCATCTTAAAGATCCGCTTTTGTTCACTGAAGTCTTGATTTGGCTGCACGATAATCCTGCAGGGTTTAAATATGAAGCCTGGATGATTTAGAAGCAGCGGTTTTCTGGATTACAGGTGTATCGTCCCGCAGCGGTGACTTTTCCCCCCGTTCTGGTGTGAAATGTGATCGGATTGTATGTGCAGGACACACGCCACTGTAGCATCTGGTAGCCCCAGTGTTCCCAATTTGAAACCAGCGCTGCTGATTCTTCAGTTATACAGAATTCAAGCCCTCCCGACAAAAAAAGTTACACATTCTTAATACACCTTATAATACACCAACATACACCAGGCAGTGCACATTTTCATAAATGTACCCTGTCTCGACTCCAACCTAGGCAGACAATGAAATGCTGACATGGCAAAACAAGGCTTATCATTTTAGGCGATTTCAGAAGGAATTTAGAACTTGAAGTTTAAAAAGTGGATTTTAAAATCCAACACAGGTGCAAGGGAATCAATCAAATGTTTTAAAATGCCAGCTTTCATTCCAGTTGAACTTTTGATTAGATTGGGAACACCAGATGTGTTCCATTTATTTAAAATTCATTTGAGTTCTAATCGTCTCCTGCTACGGCAAGTGGCAGGGAACTCGATCTGCTCCCTCTCCATTCTGGGGATGTGTCAAACTGGTAGAAATCAAAATGAATGAGTCACTATTACGACCGGGAACATGCATCCGCGAAGCAACAAACAGCTCAACATTTCTGTAACCATAAATGTTCCACTTAAGTTTTTTTTAAACTATGATCTCTGGTGTATTTTTAAAGCTGCATTTAACATGAAAAACATCAAAACATAACAGTTAATTTTGTTCAAGGCAAAGCAAATTAAAAAAAATGCGAGCAGAAAGTTGATACATCATAAAGCAAGATGTAGTTAAAAGACATGTCCATGATGCTGCCCATCTATAGTTCAAAGCATTAGTAACGGGTGTTAATGCACGAGCGCAGCTACAATTAAAGGTTGCATACGATTATGCAACTGTCTGGAGGGGATTAATCTGTAAAAAGTTGTTAGTTGACATATAATCGAGCCGTTCCACGTTGCTGGTGATACCGCCCAGTTGTCCAGGCACCAGTGATTACTGTACTCAGTTGATGACGTCGTCGTCGTCTGCGCCGCTGCCTCACCCTGCAGGCACTTCCGCTCTTGTCCTTTAGCACTTCTCACTCTTTGATGAGAAACAGATGGGAACAGAACTGTGAACTCGAATAATTGATGTGGGAAGTGTTTATATTCCTGGTTGAGTCACTAAACGCTTGTTTTTTTTTCAGCAGTCTTTAAAAAGAAAGCGAGAGTAGAAAAGGGGGGGAGTGACATCCAGATGCATTGCTCTGTGCTGAGTCTCTGTACATGGGGGTGGCGGGCGCTGGTGGCGTCCCTGTCAGGTGACCTCTCTACTCCGATTTGTGGCAGTACAAGTCTTTGAGGGCTTTGAGTTCCTCGATGAGGGTCTTGTTTTGGTTCTCCAGCACCGCCACACGGTTCTCCAGACACTTGACGTACTCCTTCTTCTTCCTGCGACACTCACGGGCTGCCTCCCTGCGCCACAAGGAGACCACGCGTACAAAGGTGGAAAAGCAAATTCAGCACTCCAGCAATCTCAAAAATAACAGCAGCAACGTGGAGCGCACGTTAAGTCCACGTACCTGTTTTTCATCAGTCGGACTTCCCTTTTGCGTGTGACCTCCTCAGTACCACCTCCCGTGCCCAGCGCAGGCGAGGTCGCCATGACAACCCCAGGAGTAATGGCGCTGGTGGGGGCTGTGCGGATCTGATAGGCCTGGACGTCACCGGAGGCCGCTGCAGGCAAACGGAGCTTTTTAACAGAAATTGCAACAACGCACTTCCTGTTTCAACAGCTTCATGTCTGGATGTTGACATCCACCCACGTTAAGCTGAGTCTTTGCCCCACCTTGTACAACCACCTGGTTGCTGGGCACGAGGATCTGCTGCCCATCGCTGGTCTGGGCATACTGAAGAATGGTGGCTCCCGGCTGGGCTGCAGCAGCGTTGGCCATGGTCAACGTCTGCAGTCCCTGCACACCGTCTGTGCCGTTGTTTGCTAACTGTATGGCCCCGCCCTGCGTGATGGCAACTGGGGAGGGACATGAGGGTTTAAATGACTGCGGGACAGGAATGGACGTGAAACCAGGCAACACAACGAACCGACCACACCTGTGACACACAGGTCAATCTTCTTGCATCACCATTAAAAAGCGACTTACTGTACTGGCCGCTACTGGTCTGATAGATGGGCGTGGGCATGGTAACTGTGGTGATCGCAGGAACAGAGTCGTCTTCTGATTTCTCTTCCTCAATTCGTGGCACTGCTGGAACATCTGACGACAAGTCATTCAGAATCTTCCTGTAGAACGGAAAGATCACAGAAATAAAGTGAATACGATTTCTGATTTTACAGGTACACACCATCTTCCACATTCAGATTAAGGTTTACAGCGTAGGAAGAGCTGTTCATCACACAGATCACATCTCTACAAAGCGGACCTGTAGGAAGGCCGTCTGGACAGGATCTCTCTCCTCTTCTGAGAATCCGTCACGCTGTCCACAGACTCCTGAGAGTCCTCACTCTCAGCCACAGTGGAAATCTGCAACAAAAATCACCTGGTTTCAGTGTCAACACGCAGTGACCGAGATCCCATCAAATAACAGATAAGTGAGCACACACTACTGGCTTGATTACTTCCTGGACAAAGTTTATAATCTAGATAGAGGAGTTTGCCTCACCTGTACTGCCTGAACTTGTGGAGACTGGATGACCGAGGGCTGAGCAGCTTGGATCACCCCGTGCACTTGGACTGTCTGGCCGTTGGGTAACTGCACAAGGGTGACTGTCGGACTGCTGGAGGACACCTGAGCTGCTGCTATGGATCCCTGCAGATCAGAATAACAAGTCTCTATGCATGTTTCTAGACTGCTACCTTGCAGCATGCTAATTAAAAGGAAGGGCAAGACTTACCTGAGCCAGGGTGATGTGCTGGGCCTCGGACTCTGAAACAGCTGTTTCACCACTTTGCTGTGTGTCTGCACCAGCCTCCATGGTCATTTAAAATCTAGAAACACCAAGAAAACGCTGGGATGACTTCCAGCCATTTTGCAAAGCGCTAAGGCAAACCCAAAAACACAGGGGGCAGAGACACGGGGTAGAAACTCAGTGGGCAGGCACGAACCAGGTCTTCAGTTTGCTCGTTGCTGTTGCACAGGAGGGTGTGGCTTAGCTAATCATGCTAGCATATTTACTTTAGCTGTCACCCTAACTTTATATCTTCGTGAAAACATGGCAAAGACATTTGCAACCGAACCGAACGCAAGTACCACGTTCGATTCTCAAAACACATAAATCTAAAGTTTAAGCAGATTTAAATCCAGACTCGCGCTGGACAAACGCCGTGTGCTAACGCTAACTCCAATTTAGCGTTAGCGTCTCGCTAGCTAGAGTCCAGCGCGCTGTGTTGGCGCCTTTAGCATGCTAACAAGCTAATATGAAGAAACAGCCACAGAAACAATTTCATATGTGTTTATTGACTCTTATTCCATAACGGTGGTTAAATTTAACAGCTCCAATCCACACCAGACGCCCCAGAGGACAACTCGGTGCTGGTCGCCATTAGCTGTGCTAGCCAGGGTGCTAGCTGCGGCTATCCCGATTTAGAGGGAAATGTCTGCATGTATTGCAACGTGAACGATTTGCCAGTTTTGTTTGCAACTAGGACAACACACTTTTACGACTGAAATGGCTCATTTATATACTAACACAACACTACAATCAAAGGTTTTACGGGACTAATTGTCTGTAGTTTGTCTGCTGAATAAAAACATTTAAAGCCCACTTCTATATTAATACCTATGTCTCGGTTGTGATACGACTGACTCATTTTGTGAGCCTCTGCAACTCGGCCGCCATGATCTCTTTGTTGGCTTTGTGCGGATATTAGGCGAAAAGAACTTCTTTGGGAAGCCGTCTATCTGTTTAGCAAACATCGGATGCGTATCCTCTTACCGACACAGACTCGCTTCGTCACTCCCGGGTCTACGGAGCTCCACTTTTATTCAGACCGACACGTAAGAGACCGCGTCAGGCTACACCTCCGTCGCGTCACCGAGAACAACAACACGGAGAGGAGGACGACGAAGACGACGACAGACAAAATCAGCGCTGCCGACAGGACACGAGCGGAGACGGAAATTACCGGAAAAAGCCGGAAGTTACCGAGTTGACATGGAACGTAACGGAGATTGCCGAGTGAAGGGCAGGATGGCTTTGGATTTAACTGAGCATGCGCAGAGTTGTCTGAGTTATCTTAGACAAGTCATGTTTTATACACGTTTGACGAAAGTATTTTATTAATTTAAATCCCGAACATTTCTTTTTTTAATATTAATTGCTGCAGTATGAAAACTTTTTGAAAACCATTTTATTCCAGTTTAGAATAGAACAGAATTTGCCAAAAGCTGCATATTAATTTACAGTCCGGGCTGTTTAATGGACATGTTCTTTTTTTTTTTTCAGTTAAAAAAATTTAATTAATTGTAAAGCACTTTTGGATGGTTGGATGTTGGATGTGATCTAGCCTGATGGAGCCCACATGGGGGCAGCAGCATTCTTTTCTCTTCCCACCATCACGCTGACTCCTGATGATGAGCACATGCTCCTTTTTTGTCTCAGCCTAATATGTTTTACGTGTATATTAAATTTGTCTTAGCTGTGACGCTGGCTTTGCATCACCAAACCATGCCGTTTCATTGACAAACCAGTGGGAGCCAGCGCCTCCATCCCTTCTTATCCTCTGTTTACGGCTCTCATGATTCTCATTACATTTGCTTCTCCATGGTTGTCGAATCTGGCCATAAAATGCACTCATTAACTCTGTCACTTGGCGTGCAAGAAGCGAAATGGGTTATAAGCTGTGGCAGCTGGTCAAAATCCTGCAGGGAAAATGAGACTTCAGACCAATTTATGACCATCATCTCTATGTGCGAGGTCATTTCAGGGGTTTATTAATACACACACGTACGAACACACATGTCAGACATACCCATTGAGTGATTGACCGCACTGCTGACCAAACCAATCTCCTGTCCCCTGCAAAAAACTGGCCCGCTAGCATGCACGGCAAAGAAAGTCTCACATTTTTACACTCCAAGAATAATGATGCCCTTGTTCTGTGTTTGCAAACATAATAAATATTTGTCACAAAGCAGCTTTCATATCTGCTCCCCAGTCCACATCAGCGCCTTGATTAGACATTGATTTCTCTTGATAATGACCAGCAGCTAGGAAAGATTCAGCAAACCATAATTAGTCTGCATCTCTGTATGAGAGGAGCGCTTTCATTAGTTATCACTCGCCGTGCACTTGGCTTTGTAAGCTGTGCACATTCGGATCACTTGCAGTGTTTCTGTGAAAATTAGTCCATGATTTGCATTCCTGTTGTGTGCAGTTTGTAAATTTCTCACAGTTTGGTGCATCGAGTGAGTGTTCGAACAGATGCAGGAAAGGAGCAGAATAGCATCCAGGTATTAAAAATGAATGCCAGTGTTGTTTGAGCTGCAACCTGACATTGTGTTCCTTATCAATTAATCATGGAAAATGACTTTTTCTGATAAATTAATGAATAAAACATCAGAGTTTTCAAATGATCAATTTCCTGTTGTTGAAACCAGCTTTTATTTGGATTCATCACCTGTAACCTATGATTTTTGCAGCATCTTTGGTGTTTCTTTTATCATTATGCAGTGATTAAAACTATTGGCAAATGATTTCCTGTGGATCAGCTAATCCTCTCAACTCAAAGTTTTGCATAAATGCATTTCAAATTTGCTTCTGCTACTGAAAGCCTTCCACATTTGCCTTTTGAAAACACACGATCGCACAAACACAATCGGACTGTTCTTGCATTACTCACTTCTTTATCACGCTGCCATCTCATTTTCCGAGTGCACATTGACACGGGCAGCGTGCCAGATGATTAAAGCACATTTCAGATTCTGACTGCTAATGCTGGCAGTTCTGGCACAGAATATGTGATTGCAAGGTTTCTAGCAGAGCACTCTGCAGTGATGACCCTGGCTGTAAATCATGAGTGCAACACCCACAAACAGCGGAGTTAAATGATGCCACAGACGTCCAAAACAGTGTAGGAGGAGGAGGACAGGACCTTAATCTGTGGTATATAATGCAGAGACTCCAAGCTATTGCCGTTTCCTTTCTCCTCAAACCAGACGGTAAAAATCTGGGGGTTAAACAGTCCAATGACACCCGTTCCATTTCCCCTTCTTAATATTTATTAAGCTTTTCTCTTCCTGTGTGTGTTTTTCTAAATGTGCGGTCACATTAAAAATCATGACCCCATCAAAATCATGATCCGAGGCGCCGGCTCGAGCGACCCCCACCCTCGGTGACAGGCATGTCTTCTGCAATACTGAGTGTATTAAGAGCACGTCTGATGTATTCTGTTGACAGGGCCGACATATTTTAAATGCAGTCTTCTATCAAAAGGAGGAGGGGAGGGGGGTTATCGCACCTGTCACTCAAGCAAGGCATTGTGGGAGATGTCAGCTCATATGGGCGTCAGGAGGGTGGTGTCCAGAGGGCGGGGAAAATGAATACATTTGAATTCCACTGACCTTATATGCATAGTTTTCATTGTAGGCTGAATTACCTGAATTGCATATGAACCAGTGCACCTGGCTGGGGTTGCCATGGATACTGGCCCCTACAGTCTCTCTCTTTTACGCACGCAAATACACACACACGCGCACACACACACACGCGCACACACACACACACACACACACACACACACACACACACACACACACACAAACGATGCTCTCCAGTCTGGGAGATATTGGGTGAAATATTGTGTTGTTGCCGCTGCAGGCAGGACTTATCTAACACAGAGATGTGCTGACCCACACCTCTGCTAATCTAGGCTGGAGGCAACACTGTATTGGGTGATCTCAATCAATCCGTCAAGGTGTCAGCTCCTCCGTCACCATCTGCACCTCCCTCCATCGCCCTCCCCCCTCCTTACATCTACATTGTTCCTTTCTCAATGCTTTAGAGTTTATTCTAATAAAGACATGCTGGAAGAGTCTCCCCATGTAAAGTCATCCCAATATGAAGCTTTGGCTGATGGAAAAAGACGAATTAACTTGAATTGACCCTAACCCTTTGCGTTTCAGTGGACATTTGTTTTCGACAACTTCAATGCAAATCCGGGAAGTCCAATAAACCAATAAGTGATCAGGTTTCTTCATCCCTGTCAATATGTGTGTATAAATAGGAGACCATCATACCTCATCTTTAACCGCCAGGGAATATCTGTCAGGAGTAAAAGTCAAACACATCACTCACTCTGCAAGGATTTGATCTTCATGCAGGAAGTTCTGTATCAATGAACTTCATTTTTGTGATCTAAGAAGGTCTCACATGTCAAAAGCTGTGATGCTACGTTTAAAGAACACAAACATCTTCACACATCAATACAGAATTGTGTTTTTAGTGTTTCCAGCTTTTGATCTGAGACTGTTTCCACCTTATTTTCCGAAATGTCTTTTACTTCCAAGCGAGATGTGGGCGTGAGGTAAAGACAAAAACACACACAAGAGGCAAAGTGCCTCAGTGTGTGTGCGTGTGTGTGTGTGCGTGTGTGTGCACGCTCCTTCCCGTCATGTCATTCCGGACGCTGTTACTCCCTGCAGAGGCAGACGCTACAGCTCAGTGACATGGAGACGAAGGTCATCTGTCAAACAGAGAAGGCCAGCGTATGTGTGTTGTACATGTAGCATGAGCGTGTGTGTGTGTGCGTGTGTGTTTTACATATAGCATGAATCTGCGTTTGTGTGTGTTTTAATTATAGCATGAATCTGTGTGTGTGTGTGTGTGTCTGTGTGTGTGTCCAGACACTACACTGTTACCTCTCATCCCTCACCTCGTCTTGCTGCTGAGTTCAGAGGTTGCCATGACTACCGGCGTCCCGGTGGGAGCGCCGTAAGCTCTGCCCTGGAGGCATTGGAGCAGGCGTGTTTGGCAGGTGGGGAGGACAGGATGACCTCTGACCAATGGAGGAGGGTGAGGGGGTGGGGTCCTTGCTGGAGACTGGCCTAAGGTTGTGGGCGGACCTTTAAACCTCCTAGCATGGTGACTCATGCCGGGCGGGGGCCCTGGGTGAGAGAGATAGCTGGCCCGTAATCCGCCGAGCCCCCCTCACCTTCCTCAGGTCCCTCGTCTTTGTGTCAGATCAGCAGCTGTCAGCGACGGCACTCGTGAGGATGACGGCGGCTTTGTGTGTGAAATGCCAGACAGAGTCACAGACAAACACACATCCAAAGTGAGATGTGTTTATAACGCCCCCACCCCAACCAGAAGGGAGGAAGCCCCCGGGGGACACGGGATGCTGAAAAGTGGAAATGTGAAGTTTGATAAATTCACATTTATTTTACAAATTGCTTTTTAAAATTGCACTCCATCAAACATTTCTTTTTTTTTTTTTTTTTACATTAAAGGAACATTGAACTCATTTTAAAGTGACATATATTTTGTTTATCATTATGAAAAAATGAAGAAAAAAAATTCCTGATGTCTGGCATCATCCCTGTGGTCAGAAAACCTTAAAATCTGCACTGCAGCAGCTTCCGTATCCAGTGGTCATGTGGGGTCATATGTCATCAGCCACACCCGTCGCTTCAACAGTCAGGGAGCCATTACAACGGAATACGATCACTGAAGCGATAAATCAGATAAAGTCATGGTTACCTGTGAGGTGAATGGTTGTTCCAACACCACAGGAGTTAGACACAAAGACAGGAACCTATCTTTCTTCAGAATACCTTATGGAAAGGTTTGAAGGAAATGGAGAGCAAGGATAAACAGGATCAAAATGACCAAAGATCCAAGAATCTGCCCTGAGCACCCGGATGATTTCTAAAGAGATTTGAAGGTAACATCACTGTCTGACAACCCATAGTATTTATTCTGAATTCATGTCCGGAACTACTGAAGGTATAGCAAAAATGTTTTTATTACCAGATTATCATGCAATTAGGGCGGCACGGTGGCGGAGTGGTTAGCGCTGTCGCCTCACAACACAGCGGACCCGGGTTCGAGTCCCGCTCTGTGTGGAGTTCGCATGCTCTCCCCGTGTCCGCGTGGGTTCTCTCCGGGTTCTTCAGCTTCCTCCCACCTCCAAAAGCATACGCTTTTGGCCGGTCCCAAATTGCCCGTAGGAGTGATTGTGTGTGTGCATGTTTGTATGTCTTTGTATGTGGCTCCGCGGTGCACTGGCGTCGTGCCCGGAGTGTCCCCCGCCTCACACCCTATGCCAGCTGAGATAGGCTCCAGCTCCCCGTGACCCGCTATGGCGGATACAGCGGCGGTACTCGAAAATGAATGAATCATGCAATTATGGCACTCGCGAAAAGTAAACAATATCAAAAGTGATAGACAGGTCATTTTACTGAGAAGATCTTCTTCTTCTTCTTTTCCTTTCGGCTTTTCCCTTCAGGGGTCGCCACAGCGAATCAGTTGCCTCCATCTAACCCTGTCTTCTGCATCCTCTTCTCTCACACCAACTACCTTCATGTCCTCTTTCACTACATCCATAAACCTCCTCTTTGGTCTTCCTCTAGGCCTCCTGCCTGGCAGTTCAAAACATCCTTCTACCAATATATTCACTATCTCTCCTCTGGACATGTCCAAACCATCTCAGTCTCCTCCTGCTCTGTCTCTTGTCTTTTCAAGAGACAGAGAAACTTCTATCACACATCACAACTGACACTTTCTTCCACCCGTTCCATCCTGCCTGGACACGCTTCTTCACCTCTTTTCCACACTCTCCATTGCTCTGGACCGTTGACCTTAAAATCCTCCACCTTCTTGATCTCTTCTCCCTGTAACCTCAGTCTCCCACTTGGGTCCCTCTCATTCACACACATGTACTCTGTCTTACTGCGGCTAACCTTCATCCCTCTCCTTTCCAGGACAAACCTCCACCCCTCTAGCTTCTCCTCCACTTGTTCCCTGCTCTCACTACAATTCACAATGTCATCTGCAAACATCATAGTCCATGGAGGTTCCTGTCTAACCTTGTCTGTTATCCTGTCCATCACCATAGCAAACAAGAAGGGGCTCAGAGCTGACCCCTGATGCAGTCCCACCTCCACCTTGAACTCCTCTGTCACACCTACAGCTTAACTTTTCTTCTTGGTAGCACTGGTGCTCCCAAATTTAGAAGTTAGTAGCACCAGCAAAGACTTTAGGAGCACCCACCCAAGGCAATGACGGAGCGATAGAGACCGCTCCTGAGAGAGTCATTGTACCCCCTGATGGCACGGGCCATGAAGGAGGACCTCAGCCTCTCTGTGGAGGCGCTGTGTGACAGCAGTCTGCTGCTGAAGGTGCTCCTCTGCTGGGAGAAGGTGGTGTGCAAGGGTGGCTGGTGTTGTTCATGATGGCCCTGAATTTAGACATGGTCCTGCTCTCCAGAACTGTCTCCACAGAGTCCAGGCCCAGCCCGACCACTGAGCCCGCTCTGTGGGCTCAGTGACTCTCTGAGTCTGTTAAGACGGTCCATATCTCTTTTCCTGGCCCCGCCACCTCAACACACAATGGTTTATGACAGCACACTGGAAACAACGGACTGATAGAACATGAGAAGGAGCTTAGGACAGATGTTAAAGGAGGCCAACCTCCTCAGGAAGTACATCCTGCTCTGCCCCGTCTTGTACACACAGTCCGAGTTGAGTGACCAGTCCAGTTTGTTGTCTAGCTGCAGTCCCAGATACTTATAGTTTCCTACCACTTCCACCTCACTGCCCTCGATGATCACTGGTTGTGGAGAGGGAGGTGCCCGCCGGAAATCCAGCACCATCTCCTTCGTTTTGGAGACGTTGAGCTGGAGCTGGTTCTGCTGGCACCACTTACAAAGTCAGCCACCAATGCCCTGTACTCCCCCTCATCACCATGCCGGATACATGCCACAATCGCAGTGTCATTGGAGTACTTCTGTATGTGGCATGTATCCGAGTTGTGCTTGAAGTCCAATGTGTAGAGGGTGAAGAGAATGGGGGAGAGCACGGTCCCCTGTGGTGCCCCCGTGCTGCTGGTCACCATAGAAGACAAACAGTCCTCTATACGGACTCACTGGGGTCTGTCCGTTAGGTTGTCCGTGATCCAGCTCACAAGGTAGGGGTCCACAGCCATGGAGGTCAGTTTATCCTGCAGGAGCCGGGGCTGGATGGTGTTGAAGGTGCTCAAAAAGTCCAAGAAGAGCACCCTGACGGCACAGCCCTCGATGTCCAGATAGGAGAGCACACGGTGGAGTAGGTACAAGACAGTGTCGTCAACCCCAACCTTGGCCTGATAGGCAAACTGGGGAGGGTCCATTACACCCTGCACCTGTGGACGCATGAACTCCAGGACCAGTCACTCTAGGGTCTTCATTACATGGGAGGTAAGAGCGACCGGTCGGTGGTCGTTGAGTTCAGTAGGGTGTCTTTTCATGGGTACAGGGACTATGCAGGAGGTCTTCCACAGTGACGGGACCCTCCTCGGCCGCAGACTGAGGTTGAACAATCGCTGCAGGGGGTCCCCTAGTTCCGAAGCACAGGCTCGGAGGAGTCTTGGGGAGATCTTATCCGGTCCAGCCGCCTTATAGGGACGGAGCCTCCGCAGCGTTGTTGTCACCAGGCTTGCAGTGATGACGGTCTCGGTCGTGGTGGGAGCAAAAGGTCGTGGCAAGGTTGGAAGTCCAGTGGTTGAGGTGGGGCCGTTGAGCTTCGCAGCTCTTGGAGTGGGCTCGGGAGAAGTGGCAAGGGCAGGGGTGGAAGGAGAAGTGGCAGGGGTGGAAGGAGAGGAAGCACAGAAGGAGGGAGCATCAGTGGAGCAGTCTGCTGGGCCGGGAGAGGCCTGGGACGAGGAGTCGGGGGTGGTGGGGGAGCTGAACCGATTGAAAAAGCTGCTTAGTTCATTCGCTCGTTCACTGTTCCCCTCCACAGTACTGCGCCCTTTCCCGTGTCCGGTGATAGTTCTCATCCCATTCCAGGCGTCCCGCACCTGGTTGCACCCCAGCTGTTTCTCCAGCTTCCTCCTGTATGCCTCCTTGGCCTCCCTCAGGCAGAGTCTCACATCCTGCTGGGCCTTCCTCATCTCCTCCTCGTTCTTGCTCCTGAACGCCCATTTCTTCCTGTTCAGGACAGCCTTGACTTCCTTTGTTACCCAGGGTTTGTTGTTGGGGTAACACCTGACTGTCCTGAAAGGGGCCACGGTGTCCACACAGAAGTTCATGTAATCTGTAAAACACTGAGCTGTCCCCTCAATGTCCTCCCCATGTCAGCCCACGATGACATCCCAGTTGGTGGTCTGGAAGCAGTCCCTCAGCGTCTCCTCCACTTCCGGGGACCACCTCCTGACCTACCGAGTTGTTGCTGGCAAACGTTTCACCAGCAGAATGTAGGTGGGCTGTAGGTACACTAAGTTATGATCTGATTTACCTAGTGGAGGGAGGGGGGTGGCGGTGTATGCCTCCTTAGCATTAATGTAGAACAGATCGATTCTTCCGTGTGGGGCAGTCTACACACTGGACCATTGGAGGGAGAGATGAGTCCAGGGTGACGTGGTTAAAGTCACCGGTGATAATGATGAGCGCCTCCGGGTGCCGGGTCCGAAGAGCAGAGGTGGTCGCACAGATGGTCTCTCGTGCAGTCTCAGGGTCCGCACGTGGAGGGATGTAGGCAGCGAGAACAATGACGTGTGAAAATTCACACGCCAGGTAGTAGGGTCTGATGCTAACAGCTGTTAGCTCCAGATCGCAGTTGCACAGCATCGATTTCTCCACACATGTCTCGGATGGCACCATCTA
Organism: Antennarius maculatus; assembly: GCA_013358685.1. Lineage (NCBI taxonomy): Eukaryota > Metazoa > Chordata > Actinopteri > Lophiiformes > Antennariidae > Antennarius > Antennarius maculatus. The sequence continues at coordinate 3,233,169 of CM023629.1, forward strand.
TCATTGGTATAGATAATTAATCCACCTCCTTTCTTCTCACCGGCGGTGTTAGTGTCCCGGTCCGCTCGTACGGAAGAGAAGCCGGTTAGTCCGATGTTATCATCTGGCATGTCGCCAGTTACGTCTCTGAGAACGTCTCTGAGAACACAAACAAGCTGGTCTCCCGGTAGCGCTGTTCAGTCCTGTACAGTACAGTTCGTCCAACTTGTTCGGTAGCGAGTTCACATTCCCCATGATGATGGAGGGGACGGAGGGCTTGACTCGCCTCCGGTTAGCGGCTCTAGCCATTAGTCTAACTTCTCCTTCATTCCTCAGGCATCTTCTCACTATCCTGTTGAACAACTCAGTCAGAAACTCTACTGCCACCTCTCCTAGACACTTCCAAACCTCCACAGGTATATCATCAGGACCGAGTGCCTTTCCACTCTTCATCCTCTTCAATGCCCTCCTCACTTCATCCTGACTAATCTTTGCTACTTCCTGGTCCACAACAGCCACTTCTTCTAGTCTCTGTTCTCTCTTTTTCCTTGTTCATCAACTCTTCAAAGTACTCTTTCCATCTTCCCATCACCCTACTGGCACCTGTCAATACCCTTCCGTCCCTTTCCTTGATCACCCTAACCTGCTGCACGTCCTTACCATCTCTGTCTCTCTGTCTTGCCAGCCTGTATAGATCAGTCTCTCCCTCCTTACTGTCCAACCTAGCATACAAGTCATCATCAGCACCTTGTTTGGCCTTTGCTACCTCTACTTTCACCTTAGGCTGCATCTCCCTGTACTCCTGTCTACTCTCCTCAGTCCTCTCAGTGTTCCACGTTTTCTTAGCTAACCTCTTTCTCTGTATATGCTCCTGTACCTCCTCATTCCACCACCAAGTCTCCTTATCTACTTTCCTTCCAGATGACACACCAAGTACTCTCCTACCTGTCTCCCTGATCACATTAGCTGTAGTTGTCCAGTCATCTGGAAGCACCTCCTGACCACCTAGACTCCTTCCTAAACATCCTGTAACACTCTTTCTTTTTCAGCTTCCATCATTTCGTCCTCTGCTCTGCGTTTGCCCTCTTCATCTTTCTCACCACCAGAGTCATCCTACACACCACCATCCTATGCTGTTTGGCTACACTCTCACCTACCACTACTTTGCAGTCACTGATCTCCTTCAGATTACACCGTCTATGTGTGTGCTCCTACCTCCACCCTATGATCCTGCCTCTTCTGGAAGAAAGTATTCACTGTACCCATTTCCATCCTTTTTGCAAAGTCACCCACCATCTGTACTTCTGCATTCATCTCCTGCATACCAAACCGCCCATCACCTCCTCATCACCTCTGTTTCCTGCACCACATGTCCATTGAAGTCTACACCAATGACAACTCTGTCACTGCTAGGTATGCTATGCATCACTTCATCAAAGTCCACTTGGGGTCCATAGTGAATACTCTAAAAGTTAATATATTTGCGCAAAACTATCAGAGCACCTCACGGGTTGAGAGCCGAATTACGAGGATGCTGCATAAACACCGATCTAGCTCCACACAGAGGTCCCTCTTAGCCAATGGGATGCCAGGAAGATACTAGGTAATAGGAATGGCAGAGCAGCTATGAGAATGTTGCGTTCAGGAATCTGTGGGAGCTGCGAGTATCAGCCGATACTGTATTTTTACCTTTCGTAAGTTGACATTTCTTTCGTGACTAGAGGTAATATTTTCCGGCTGAGAAATTTCGTAAGTAGAAAATTTCGTAAGTAGAGACATTCGTAAGTAGAGGTACCACTGTACTTCAAATACACACCTGGTTCATTTTGATTTTACTGTCCCCTTAAAACATGTTTTCTGAAACCAACCAATAACATTCTGACTTCCGACCAATCAGGTCTCAATGTTTCACTGATCACTTCACTCGCTGATTTGTGTCCAATCAAATTTAATGCAGAACGTACTTCCTGGTTGGTCTGCTGATGTCATCATAACCTGTGATTGGCTGCAGACTGCCCTCCTGCTTTTGTTTTAGGAGAAATGGGGTCAACCTTTTGCCCGACTGCAGAAGCTTTTCCTTTCTCCTGCGTTTTGAACATTAAAACCTGGCTTGTTGTGAATCTGCTGGCCGGCGAATACGCGTCCACGCCTGTGCAGACGTGGGGGATTTGAAGGGGACGATCAGGAGGAGGGTTATTTACTGCCCCCACCCCAGCGACCTGTCTGTCCTCACGTCCATTCCCTGCAGATTAAGATGCAGCCGCTGGCGGCTGCCAGAGCCACTGAGATTGATGGGGAACACGGGGGCCACAGAGGCCCCGCAGAATTCTGAGCAGAACCTGTGGGTATCAACAACTGATGCTGCCAGCCAAGAGCAGCACCCCCCTCTCCCTTCCCTCCCCCTCTCTTGTCATCTTTTTTCTGACTTTTCTTTATCGCTCTGTTGCTCTTTCTGGCATTTTTCTCTCTGTCACTCCGTTGCCTCCTGCATCCTGTTTTTCTGTCTCTGTCACTCTATCGCCCCCCTGTGCCTCACCACCAGTCTCCCAGCACTCCCCCCCAAGTCGCTGTCTCAGCAGCTTTAGCAGATTTGGATGTCATGAGACTGCAGGTGTGTCAGCATCGCACATTTGTGTGTGTGTATGTGTATGTGTGTGTGTGTGTGTGTGTGTGTGTGTGTGTGCGTGTGTGTGTGTGTCGCATACACTCACAATAAATAATTCTGTGGTTCAGAGGTGGCAGGAAGTTATCAGTGAGACGGATCGACTCTAACGGCAGTTTTAAGTTAAGGTAAAATCTGCATGTGTGTTTGTCGTTTTTTTCACGACTTTTATTTTTTTAACGTTGCCGTGATGGATGATGGGAAAAGATGGATGCTTGTGTGTGTGTCATGGTGAGTTTGTTGCACAAACTGCACTGGCAAGATTTTTTGTGGGGGGTCCCCAGGGCGCAGGAGGCATGAGTCAGCGGCCGCTAGGATTTATAGCCAATTGATTAAATTAGCATTTGTTCTGCTAGCGGGGGCAGCAGCCTGTCAGTATCAACATGAACTGAAGCCGGTCGCCCCCACCTGAACGCCGACTGTAAGGAACACATGGCAAAGAACGGGGAAAAGAATCCAGTGGACAATTAGCAATGATGTCAATAAGCCAGCATGATTAGCATCAGGACCAGTGGGATGTAAATACTAGAATACCCCCCCTCCCCCCACAGCTCCTTCACACAACACACTGTGAGAGAGGGTGCACACACTGGGCTTGCTGACAAGCCATTTTTATGACATTCATCACAGCCATCTGCCATTTTCCGCTCAATTAATTTGTTATGGGAAGTGGGATCAATTAAGTGCGGCTGTAATGGCTTTATATCCTTGTTTCCCTTTTATAGCCCAATATTTTCTGTGCTCCACTCTGGCATGAAAAGGCGAAATCGATATCCCGAGCTATTTTCCTCTCCCGTAGACTAATTTGTTTTCGCCACTCTCTTCCTGGCATGATGAAGCGGGGGTAATGAGGGGTTAGGGCGAGGTTAGCACACGCCGGCTAACCGACTAACAAGCTAACCGGCGTGCTGTGTTTCCACTGAGATTTGATTGGCTGGCGGGAGCGCTCAGCTGCTCATGGCGGTATCAGGAGGGATTGACCCCCGTCCTGGCGTGGGTCGCCCTCGGGCGGCAAGTGGCTTAGAAGATGGCGGCGATAAGGACAATGGGGGCTCATCTGGAACGGTAGTTTGACAGTGATGGGTGGAGGCATCACCAGTCGCCTGCATGCTCGCCCTGCCCACCCCCCACCCCTGAGATGTATTGATTGCTTCCCCATTAGGCCTGCTGATGGGCTTGATGATATGATGAAGAAGCAGGCGGGGCGGGTGGGGGTGTCTTAAGTGTGACTTCAGAGGAGGTGGGGGGACCACCATTACTCTCTAGCAGGCCTGATGACATGGCTGTATTGATTTTGACATCATCTGGTTGCTGGGTGCTCAGGACATCCAAAGCGTCGCACCTCAGTGAAGAAGATGCTTAGGCCTCATCTGATTGGTGGATCTTCAACCAACAACCTCCTCATCCGTTCAGCGAGCCCCCCTCCCTTGGCAGGTTGGTTAATTAGTCGTCTCAGGTTTGATCGACAGCTGCCCCGGAGTAAAACCACAACGCAATTACCATCAGAATGATGCAAATATGACTCAATCCTGATTGGTGCAGACACAAACATGACAGCACATTTTTCAAGTGGGGGGGGGGCAAACTCAGAGCTCTCAAACTAAGCAACTAACACCTTTCCAGCTTTGTTAAACTGGCCACACCATGCACCTTACAACCTGGAGCCTTCATCGAACCTTCATCTTCATCAGGTTAAAGCTGCAAAAGGCTCCACAAAACAACTCCACTGAGTTTTCAAAATTCATTGAAAACTTTTCAGGGAAGAGCAAATATGCTGATGACATCGCCTCCTCCATCACCTCCTCCATCACCTCCTCCATTGCCTCCTCCATCGCCTCCTCCATCACCTCCTCCATCACCTCCTCCATTGCCTCCTCCATCACCTCCTCCATCACCTCCTCCATTGCCTCCTCCATCGCCTCCTCCATCACCTCCTCCATCACCTCCTCCATTGCCTCCTCCGTCGCCTCCTCCATTACCTCCTCTGTCCGTCACTGCTGGAGGTAAAAATCTGCTGTTTTTGTGCACTATAAAAGTACTCTAGAAAAATCACCCATGCTAATTCCTTTCCTTCCCGGAGGCCAGAGCCTCCCATTGTTTTCATAAATGCAATAAAGTAGTTGTTGCTGCGCTGGCAAACACCATTCATCATGCGATGGATGATGACCCTTTTGATTTTTACCAAACATGGTTTGCAACTCCACGCAGCCACGATTGTTCTATTTGTTTTTGTGAGCATGGCTCCACTCCACCGGGAGTGGAAGTGAAGACATAAAAGCTCGTCTGCCTCTTAATTTGCCTGCCAGTCTGCCTTAACTTCTATTTTGACACTTGGTTTGCAGGCAGGGGAAGAATGCACCGGTGTGCCGTAATAGAAGACGTAGAAACTGGGCCCATTAATGGGTTTGTGGAAACAATGGAAGGCTGTGAGGTCTGTTGGCTTTTCCAGCAGAAGAACACACAGCAGCTCCAGACAAGAACACCACTCCTGGGATTTGTTCATGTTGGCAAAAAAAAAAAAAGAACAGTGGCATTATCTTTTAAATATCAATAAATCATTGCTGGATTGTTCAAATGAAACATTAGTTTAATTACTGTGAACAAATGAGACTAATTACCAGTCTCAATGCTGCACTGAGCTGCAGCTCACTGGATTACTTTACCTCGAAAAGTAGAACGCAAATTTATTCCAGACACTTTTGTTTAGTTTCAACATTAAATCTATTCAACAGAAAAAGCAGCGTCTATATGTAAAAACTAAAATCCTGCAGTACACGATCTGGTCTCATGGGGGCAACACAACTAACTGACAACACTTCATATCTTTTTTAAATTTTATTTTATTTTATATACTTGATTAATCCCCGAAGTTAGTCAAATCAAATCACATGCAAATGTTAGTGTGTACAGGCCCTGAACAACACACACACACACACACACACACACACACACACACACACACACACACACACACACACACACACACACACACACACACACACACACGCACGGGGCCTGTACGCATCCAGAGGGAGGTAGAGTGGCGGGCAGCTCCTGCTTGGTGTGCCCCAAATGAGCAACTAGTAAGGTGGAAAGCGCCTTGCTCAAGGGCGCCTCAGCAGTGCTTCGGAGGTAAGCTGACACCTCCCACTGTCAGCTCACACTCCGGGAGTTTTTTTGTTTGGGGCGGGAACGGGAATCAGAACATTGGACGACCCGCTTTACCACTGAGCCACTGGAGGTGAAGAAAAGGAAAGGGTGGGTCTTTTTGTGTGCAAGGTCATAATGGAGATGGGTTGGGCAGCAGGGATAAGGCTCCGCCTCCAGGATGCAATCAGACCGGCGGCGCCGCAGACAAGGGGCGTAAAGCGGAGGCGAGGGCAACAACGGCTACAGATTAAACCTCTATCGATCCCACTGTAATTTATTTATCAATTCCACTAAAAATTAAACACTGACCTTGTTCTTTGAAAATGGACCCTTTTCATTCCACCGGAGCGGTGACGGGAATAGCGAACAGGCAAACGGGGGTCTTTTTAATTCAGAAGAAACAGTTGAAAAGCATGAAAAGCAAACAGTGGTGGCATGGTTCTGAAAGCCCCCCCCCGAGCGAATAATGTTAAACAGCCTCTCCTCCCCCGTCCCCTCACCTCACGCCCTGCTCCTCACCCCCCACCCCCACCCACTGTCCCTATAATTCAATTAAAAGCACACAAGGGCCAAATGAATAGCGCTAGATTCAATTAGCTGCTGATGAAGGTTAGCTGGATGGCTGGCAGCAGCGTGGGTGAATGGGGGCGCCGAGGCTCACGTGGGGAGGGGGGATGAGCGAAGGGGTGAAGAACGTTTGGACAGATTTTGCCCTGTGGAATGGGTACAAGTACAGTATTTTCGGCACTATAAGGCGCACCTAAAAGCCTTTAATTTTCTCAAAAACCGACAGTGCGTCTTATTTGTGAAAAAAAGTTTTGAAATAGTCATTTCTACCAGCTGGAGTTTCAATCCAAATGTCAAGTTCTTTCAGTTCAGCTTCCAGCTCATGTTGAACATTTTAGCTTCCCTGAACTTCCTGGAAGTGGAGGCATCGCTGCTTAAAAAACGGGCACTTCCTGTTCTTCTTCTTGAGTTTCTTTGCCTCCTCTCATCCTCGCTCCTGAAACTGGATGCAGCTCCTCAATGTGCACAGTCAGCAGAGTGGTCAGCGTTACCCACGGTGTGTATCATGACCCTGTGTGTGTGTGTGTGTGTGTTTAGTGCTTAATGAAGAGAGGCAGGCCTTGCCGGCACCCCTCCCTCCTCGCCGCTTGGGGGTCTTGGCTACAGTCGGTGGGCTTGAATCCCTCTTTGCTTCTGTTCTTGCACACAAGGGATTTTTCCTCTTTACATGAACACGAGTCGTCTTCGACGTTTCTGTGAAGTGTGTAGATGTGTGTATGTGTGTGTGTGTGTGTGTGTGTGTGTGTGTGTGTGTGTGTGTGTGTGTGTGTGTGTGTGTGTGTGTGTGTGTGAAATGAGATCAGGACCCGGCCTCTCCATTTCTCTCTGCAGGTAATAAAAACATAGAGTGCCCTCCAGATCCCTTTAGAGAGAGAGAGTTGAGACCAGCGAAATCCAGGACAGGCTCCATTGATCTGGAGGCTACAGTATTACCCCCCATCACTGAGGCAATATGAGTGGAACTTCTTTAAATCACACGGCTACATCAGCCCAGAGGGACGGGACGGGATGATGGGGAAAACGATCCCCCTGCCCGTCAGAGAGGAAGAACACACTCCACATTTCCTCTTCTGGTCTCGTTTAATCTCCACGTCTTTAAGGTGGTGCAGGAGATGTCCTTTGAGTATCCAGCTCTCTGTTGTGATGACACTCTTGTGTTTTCTTGTGTAGTTTGTGTGAAAATTTGCATTTAGCGCATGGAGCGAGGGTTCTTGGGTGTGTATACCCCACCAGGGTCCATTAAACCCATTAAAAACCCATTGTTCGCCTGTTCCAGATGTCAATCAAACGCTTTGGTTTTCCTCCTCGTCTATGATTGGTCGCATTGAAGACCAGCGCTTTTATTCTGAAGAGAGAAACATGATTTTTCTGGATTGTGCTCCAGATCTCAGGAGGGCCCGGAGCATTGTGGGTCGAGCCGGGCCCCGACCCCCCCCTATCTGGCTAAATAAGATAAGCCCCTGTCATTGTATCCTCTACGCTGCAGCCTGACCGCATCAAATATTCATGGCCGCAGCAGACTCTTAAGTAAACTGGCCAATTTGTTGTGGAAGATGTGCATTAAGATTGGGCGCCCAGGCGGGGGCCAACGGCTGCCATTTTGGCTCTCCTGCTCCTATTGTTGCAGCCCATCGGAACGGCGAGCGGCACGCGACGGCCCGTCTGACGGTAATGGGGTGGGTGTGAACTAAAGGCTGGGGTGGGACTATGTGGGGGGGGGGGTAACAGGATGTCAGGAGGAGCCGTCTCTCATCCGATTGGGTGCTCAGAGGGAGGAAGACAGGAACAATAAAAGACGGAGGGGGGGTTCATGTTTGAATGACAAAGGATAGGAGAGGCGTGTGTGTGGGGGGTTTGATTTAGACTGGAGGGATAAAGTGGGGTGGGGGGTGTTTGTCATGTGGTGACGGAGGCTAAAAGCAAACGCTAACAACTTAATAGATCATACAAACAGATCGACACGTGTTGCAGCGCACACCCCCGTCACGTCGTCTCTTCCCACAATGCATTTCAGCCAGAGACCGTCTCCACGTTATGCCTCCCCCAGGAGAGAGGCTGACAAATCACTAAAGCACATTTTCTTTTGCTTTATGGGTGCAGGTGTTGAGCGGTGACGAGGGACAGACACAAGTTTACGCTCGGCGAACCCCCCCAGGGCATCGACGGAAACGAACTGAGAAAGAAGAGGAAGAGGAGGAAAAAACAAGGACATGAAGCTCATAACCCCCCCACCCCAACCAAATGCACACTCATTTACAAACAGGTAACATGCGACTACATGCTAATGTGTTGCTTTATTTTTTATGTGCTGGTGAAACATGGTTTACTCACAGCTCGTAGCTGCTAGCCTCGTTAGCATAAGTTAGCTCCCATCGGGGTCGCGAACCAATCCATCACACCTGTGGTTTGGGACTTGTCCTGGTGGGCGGGGGGAGGGGTTCCACACCTGTGACACGCCCACCTCTGCAGCAGCGGACATATGGCCGACGTAGATGCTTCAGCGCGTGGGAGGCGACACGCTGCATTCAGGAGCGGTTATTAAAATAGGAGAAGAGAGAAGCAACCAAAATACGTGCGTGAAGCCTGAGCGCGTGGGCGTGGCCAGGATTATTCTGAGCGCTACCATCTGGAAACAGGTGAGACGAGCATAATGACGCCGTTCATGCCTTTTAGTTTTTTCTGTTTGCCAGGAGGAAAGGCAAATGTTGAAAGTACGGAAGAGGTGGGGGGTGAAGCGATGCATTTATCCCAGTTCGGCGTCACGGCGTCAGGACTTCATATTACCTCAAGAAAGTAGCGCATCCCTGGGATGCGCTTCAAAAAAATTTGTGCATCCCAACATGATGTTTATGCATCCCAAAAGTAATAACAGAATATAAGGTAGAAGCCGTATAGCCGTAAAGGATTGAGTTTTGCCGATAGTACAATATAAAAACTAAACAAACTGTTAATTTTAGTGATTTTAATAATAACGACTTCATAACTGTTTAAGTAGAAAGAAAAAAAAATTACATATGAAATTACATATTATTACATATTATTTTTATCAAAATGTTACAGCGTGGTAGTTGTTCCAAAAAAAGAACAGTTTTAGAAATAAAGAAAGGTGTAATACAGTGCGCCCTCGTTCTTTGCTGCTAGTGCGTTCCAGGAACCACAAGGCATTAAGGAATCCGCGATCGAGATTGTGATCTATTTATCTTATTATTTACAGTAATTTAAACGTTTATGAAGCCTCCCCATACCGATATTAAATCACCTTCTATCTGTATTACCGTTTCCCACACTCTTATCGACTGTTTAAAGCACTTTTGTGTGCACTTCCGGATGCCGTCAGCCAATAGAATGCGCATACGGTATCACATGACTGCCTACCAAAAATCTGCGATGAGGTGGAGTCGCGAGCGTTGATGCGCTAATGAGCTATGGCGCACTGTACAGTTTTTTTTTTTTTTAACTTTTGCTTTTCACTCAATAGTTTTCTTTGTCTTTAATTCCTATATTCTCCTGCACCAAGCTGACAGAGCCTTTTCCACACACAAATACATGTAGTTCCCCATCGGTATCAACAAGCCTCAACCATGGAAACAATCGCGTCAATTGCAGTACAAATGTTCGGATTTTTGCTGGTTTTTGCTTGGCTTCATCTGTGTCCTTATCTGTGCTATCCACAGCAATATCTGTCTCTTTTCCTTCAACTTTTATCTTTTATGCAAGAAATCTCTCATTGTCACCTTGTTTTTCACCAACTTTTGCATCTTTTTCCAAGGCATGGTGATAATGTAAGACTAACTCCTCGCTCTCTCACTGCAGCGTGCAAAAGGAGCAGACGTCATGTTGCAGTTTGGCCGATTTTAATAAGACTGAATCACGCAGGTGAATCTTGTGACGCGATCAAAACATAATGGCGATTTCCAGATTCGAAATTCAAGTGGAGAAATAGATAAATTGTGAATATTTTTGTTGAATCGAAGTGCATTTTTCCCAGATATTATGTTTTTTATTGTAAGTATTTAAAATTTGTGTCCCAGAGACGTACGTTGTCTGATGATCGTGCGTCCCTGTCAAAAAATGTGCATCAAAGACGCTGAGAAGAATACTGCCTTTTTCTTGTTTTCCACACATTTCCTCAAATTCCACCTGATTTATTCAACATCTTTTTTAAACTCCGCAATAAATCAGAATGAAGTTGTGTCGTTTTTTTTATAAAATGTGAATGAAAGGGACGCCAGCAGCTCGGCGAGGTGGAACCACATATCAAGAAGCAATTTGGCCGCCTTTAGATTGACACGCAAACGCTTCAAGGAAAAAGAACAATCCAAAACTTTTAAGATGGTCAGATGTCGTGTTTGATTCCCTTGGGATTAGAGTTCTGAAGCAAAAGTCCAGAATGATGAAGCAAGAGCAGACGGACGTTTGATCAGCGCCAAATGGCGGCACGAAGTCGCCTGTCTGGAGTTTAAGATGAGCACAAATCAAACGTGAGGACATTAAATGGCTTCTTTGAGCTTTCTTAAATGAGCTGTCAAAGAGAAGAGAAGAGAGCGCCGTGGCGTCCTCGTCTCGTTGTCTATGACATCACACGAAGCCCTTATGACCTCATAAAGAACACACATCCTGGCTAATTAGCATAGTGATGTTATTCGCCTCCAAATCCCAGGTTTGCCTTTGTGTGTGTGTGTGTGTGTGTGTGTGCGTGTGTGTGTGTGTGTGTGCGTGTGTGTGTGTGTGTGTGTGTGTGTGTGTGTGTGTGTGTGACCTACTCAGAGGTCATTCCCATAAAAAGTAAAGGGAACATTTTGAGCGAGAGATGAAATCCAATTAGGGGCCAGTACAATCGTAGTGGCATTTAACAAATAACCCCCGCTGCCCCCCACCCCCCCATCAGACGTACTAATAATGACCCATCGGCTCTAAGATACGGTCGCGTCCCGCCTCACACATCCTGTGTGTCTGAGGTTCGTTTTCGTTCTGGACCGTGATGAAGGCATTAGTCAACATGCGCTGTACCGACCAATCATCACACACACACACACACACACACACACACACACACACACACACACACACACACCTACACACACACACACACACACACACACACACACGTTAACCCATCCATTCCCTGAAACATGTGCATTTTTCCAAGGCAGATAAAAAAAAAAATCAATGAAAAGCAATATTCCCATTGGATTTCGTTTAGGCCATCGATGTGTTTCTGCAGTGCGTAGTTCAGTTCAGAATGACCTGCTGACCTCCATTCAGGGTTCGCCATTCCGGTCTGGTTCTCCAGGAGGTCTGGGTTCTTTCTTCCTGACATAAAACAAATGATCTGAGCTTCAAACTTCAGCTGGTCGTGATTTCTAATACAAGCAAACCTTGGTTTTCGAACGCTTTAGACATCGAACAAATCGTAATTCGACCAAAAAATTCGGAATTTTTTTGCCTTAGAAGTCGAACAAAATTTGGAAGTCGAACGCATAACGAACACCTTTTTGGCGCGACCATGGCTCAGTGGTATCGCGGGTCGTCCAATGATTTAAGATCGGCGGTTTGATTCCCACTTCCGCCGAGTCATTTGTCGTTGTGTCCTTGGGCAAGAAACTTTACCTTCCTTGCCTCCAGTGGGGCACTCGCTGGTGTGTGAATGTGTGTGATTGTTCCGCTCGTGGTCGGAGGGGCCGTAGGGGCAGATTAGCAGCCACGCCTCCGTCAGTCTGCCCCAGGGCAGCTGTGGCTACACACATAGTTACCATCACCAAGTATGAATGAGGAGTGAATGAATAATGGATCCGATGTAAAGTGTCTTTGAGTGTCCAGAAAAGTGTTATATAAATCAAATCCATTATTATTGTTATTATTGTTATGGTTATTATTATTATTATTAATATTATTATTATTTCTCGCTCGCCGCGCGAGTAAAGGCGAGTAAGGTCGGGAGAAAATGTGACGGTAACGTGCTTTTTATTTTAGTTTACTGTATTCAATGTTTTTTCACTTAATTTTCGTTCCATTGCCTATGGTACGAGTTACGGTACCGTAAACTTCTGTCCAAAAGACGATGGTAAATCGTAATTAGGCTAACATGATTACGTCGATGTTTTTTTTTTTTTTTCTTCTTTCTCGTGTTTGCTTCTTTCTTTTACATTTCTTTGATATGTTTCAATTACTATACAATTTGATATATAAATGACATTATGAAATAACATATTATGTCGAAAAAAGGTAGTTTTCTAGCGTCTTGGGACAGATTAAGACCATTTACATTATTTGTAATGGGAAAAATGTATTTGGAATTCGAACAAATCGCTATTCGAACAGCCTTCCAGAACGAATTGTGGTCGGAAACCGAGGTTTGTCTGTAATAGAATCGGCAGAAAACTCCGACCAAGATGCCCGGCCGGTCTACCGTGACAGATCTGAGCTCGTCTTCCTGTCTTCCTCCGATCAGCCGTCCACACGTCCCCCAGACCTGAACCCCCATCGGCTGTCTACACGGAACCAGGATGGCACAGGAGTGACACGGTGGCGGGGGACCAACCTGGCAACGCATATCTCCACTCATCTGGGAAGATAATGAGTTCCCACAGGCCAGAGGTGTGTGTGTGTGTGTCCTTATTATTAAAGTACACACGACAGGGAGAGAGAGAGGAAGTGAGATTCTTTAAGTTGAACTTCAAGCCACCCCCCCCTGTGGGCGGAGCCAGCAGCATGGGGCTGTAATGAGGACGGTTCTGTGTTCTGAGTCGGTTGTCCTGTCAACCCCTCTCATTCTCTCTCTGCTCCCATGCAGCGCACACACACACACACACACACACACACACACACACACACACACACACACACACACACACACACACACACACACGTAGAAACAAGCTTCTTCTGACTGAAGGTTCCACATCATCACAGCAAACGTCACAGTTTCCACGATAACCCACTTCCGTAAATCCATGTTTATCTGACAGGTATTGGAGCGCGGCCCGTTGGCCAACGACAGGCGATAACCGGCTGTATATCAGCGTCGATGTTTATGTCCTTGTAAAATAAAAGCACACACAGGCCTGTGTGGGCAAAGGGATGGAGATATATGATGGTGACAAGAAGGAGTGTGAGGAAAATAGAAACCTTTCCAGACAGCATCATTCAAAAGCCAACATCCACAGACGGTTAAACGGTTAAAACAAGGGCAGAGATGCATGATGGGAAGTTAGTCAGTCAGACCTTGACTCCTGTCCTAGCTCTCCGTTCCGGTTGTTAATCACGAGCGTCACATTGTCCGGTTGGATCGGCGTTTTGGCGCCACAAAGCCTGTTGTAGACCAGAATCTAATGATAATTCATAGAAAGCACAATCGATGGCACGTCTTCTTGGACTCCTCTCGGTTGGATTCAATTACGGCTTCTCCAAGGTCTAGGATTGGCTGAATGGAGCTGAAGGTAAGGAAGAGATGAACAGAGGATGTTTGGGGTGTGTGACGACTCTGTGGGAAATGACAAAGAGACAGAAAGAGAGACTTTTATTGCACCAAGGCCAACCGGCGTGGATTTATGGACGTCAGCGTGACCTGGTAACACTCCTCAAAAACGTGCTGCGATTCACTTCTGGTGGGTTTATTAAGAGAGGAGCAGCACACACGCTATAAGAAGGTCTTAAGGATGGAGCTACCCTTAGATACTCTCTGAGACAGCAAGAAATCACCAACCTGGAACCCTCACATCGTCCAGGAGTTACCTGTGATTAAACGCTGCAGCGTTGCTCATTTTTCCTCTCAGACATTGCCGTGTGAATGTTGAGGAATGTGATCACACTTGTGTGTGTTGTCATAGGAAACATATGCAATACTGATTAGCAATGCTGATGCTGATTGTCCAGACTTTCCAGGGGATTTGACATCATTTTTCACCTTCTCTCTTCCCAAACCTCTCCTCTGGAACATCAAGAGAAATACTGGGTTTTATATTTTTCGATTCATCTGCAGCACCTTTACGGCGTGTTTTTATAGCGTTATGTTACTTGAGCAAAGGCTCTGAATGCTGCGCTACTTTGTGAATAATGTGGACATTACAGGAGAATGAAAAGTTCCCGTTCTTCATCTACCAGCTCTGTAAAGTTTCACGATGAAGGAAAGGACAGTCGATCGATCAATACAGAGCAGGGAGGGAGGAAAAGGAGGTGACCTGTAACGGCGTGCACATCTACATCAGGTTATATGTTCATTTGTAACACACATGGGTCTGGTGGTGTGTTCATGTGTTCATACACACACAGGAATCACACACAGGGTTAATGAAGTGTGCTACTAGCGCGCCGCAGGTTTCTACTCGTTTGCTCAAACATTGGGAATATTTATGGTGATTTTTCTTCCCCTGGCGTCGGAGGAGTTTTTCCTGTCTGCCACGCTTGGAGCAGGATTTTCAACATGATTCTGGTATGACAGTGTGATGCTGTTCAGTGTGTGTGTGTGTGTGTGTGTTGTGTGTTACCAACATACAGTCAAACACACCTCTGGGCTGCCTTGACCCCGACTGGAGGAGGTGGATGAGCGGGAAAATTTGTTGTTTACCTGAATTCAGCTTTTTGTCACTATTTTGTTTTAAAGTCATTTCTGTTTTTAGGGTTCGATGCATAAATTCAAACATTAACGTTTTTAGATAACAGATACAAGAAAACAGCACATTACACACACACACACACACACACACACACACACACACACACCCTTTCCCTTAGGATGAAAGATGCAGCCTCCTCTTCCTCTCCCTCAGTTGTCAGACATCAAAAAGCAGGGTTTCTTCTCTAGAAGACTTACCCAGAATTCATAGGGGAGGGGCAGGATTCACTTTTTTAACTGCAAGGATGACAGAAGAAGAGAAGATGGCCGACGCGGCACCTCAACAGTTAGGCGAAGACAGGCTTTGGCTGATTAGCGAGAAAACGCTCCAAAGAAAGAGCGAAGGTGCCACGTCTCCGCCGCCGCCGCTAGCGCAGTTCTACGGAACAAGAACAGAGGTGTGTGAATGAGTGTGAGCGCCACTAAAGGGAACGAGAGGGAGGGCGAGAGACGGAGGGAAACACTGGTGCAACGATGAAGTCATTCCTTCTGCTCGCCTTTGAGCGTCTGTCTTTGAAGCGGTGGGAAGAAGACGTCCCACACAGACATCATTAAGAACAGAGGAATCGTCGCTCAAGCTGGATGAGCGTGACGAAGACGAGGAAGATGAAGAGGAGGATGAGGAGGAGGGGGGTATGAAAAGGTTCCTCCACAAAGCCACAACAGCAGATTAGTATCACCATCTTGGCATTTTGTTGTCCCGTCTCCCCGCCACACAAACACGCTCTGCAGCATGTTAGCTTAGATAACGGCGCCGCCACGCTTCCGGGGGGCTACTCTAAACAACGCGCCGGCGTCCTCATAACCTCACAATCGCTCCTTAAAGCGCTGCTGCATAATGCCTCACCTCCTATCTGTTTTATTCCCACTTTGCTCAACAATGATCGTTATCAGAGTCGTTGAGGCTGCAGCCGAAGCGCCGCGGCGGCTAAAAATTAGCATGAGGTAGTCGCCGCGCCAGCAGGAGTCGTATCATTAGTCGCGTTGAGGAAGAAGTACATCCTCCACCAAAGTAAGAGCAGTAATAATGGGGCTTTAAGGGTCATAATTCTAAGGGACGTACCCTACTTTCATGGGGGTACGTCCCAAATTAGCGGCAGTTTGCGAACTGCTGAAGAACCATCAGGTGTTTTAGGATGCAGACAGACAGACAGACAGACAGACAGACAGACAGACAGACAGACAGACAGACAGACAGACAGACAGACCATGATTGAGTCTGGGTTGAGCTCCTCTGAGCGCCGCTCTGGTTGCAGCTAAGCTAAGGGCAGCGTTAGCCGTATTAATAGGGAAAGACAAGGCAACAGCTGCCCACGCAACACTACACATAACCAACACACACCCACACACACACACACACACACACACACACACTGGGATACACAAGTGGTATTTTCAGCTCCAGGTCATGAGTCAGCCGCCGCCATGCCAATAACGGCGGGGGCCGCGCGCCATCATCGTAACTGATTATGTGTTTGCTCGTCCCCGCCTTCAGTGTAACTATTGAACTCTGAAATCTATTAAAGAGTCGGGCGTCTGACGCTGGATGGTGTCGGATAACAGGAGACTCTGCTTTTGATTAATGTGTCAGTCAGGAGGCCATGAATAACATTACTGCCAACGCCGCGCCGCAAAGTTTGTTCGCTAAGCCACCGCAGCCAAGTGAGACGTACAAGTTTATGCAGCGCATTTATAATGGGGGGGGGGGGTGGGGGGCACATGTATGTAGCTGATGCACTGACCGTTGCAGGCTAATACAGCGCCTGCAGCTCCTGTAAAAACAACCAGAGCTTGCACCGGAGAGACGGAGGAGAACGTAGCAGTTTGTTTGCCTTCCTTCCGAGATGAAAAGCGCCGCGAGTCTGATGTTGTTGGTTCTCTCTGCTGTCAGAATGAAAGACTGAAGACTGACAGACACAAAAGGGCTTTTTGAGATTTGTTGCAACTGCAGGAAGCCCGCCTCTCCCCCCAAATTTGCCGCTCGACAGTGATGGAACGCCTGTCTGACGCGATGATGTGTTCGTCCACACGCGTGCACCAGAATCGCACCTGCAAATACGGCTGGGGGAAGCGTTTAAAGTCTGGGGGAGGGCTGTCTGACAACATCATTAGCGTGTCGACGTCTGTGTGCGTTACGTCTGCTTTCTTCTCCTCTCCGCTTTGCTCCCGTCTGTTTTCTAGCGACGGAGATGTTGGAAACAGGTGGAAGCGTTTTCACGGGGAGCGCTTCTCATAGATTCCCTCTGTTGTGTCTGGAAGCAGATCAATGCTGGTGCTGGAGATGCGCTTCTGCCGGTGACGATAGTGAACGACTCTAATTCCCCACGCAGACAGGAAGTTGTCTCACACTAAGTGTTCATTCGCCGCTGCGGAGCTGCGCCGTCGTCACTAGTCGATCTCCACCGTCACCGGTCCACGCCGCCATCAGTCAGGCCTCTTATTGACATGTTTTATCTGCTGTGGTCCTGAAATTAGCAGCTGCACACACACACACACACACACACACACACACACACACACACACACACACACACACACACACACACACACACACACACACACACACACACACACACACCCCAAAGCCTCTTCAGGATGTTGTGCTATTGTTACAACAGGTCCGACTGAATGAAAGCCCAATTTCCTCTTGCTGCGTTTCCACCAAACAAGGAACATCTTCCCAGAGCACTTGATTGGTTGGCGATGGCAACGGATGACTGGAAATCATAGATGAAATAAAGAATTAAACTCACACTTGGTTGTGAATGTGTGCACCTGTTTCCGGCATTTTTGCATTGCTGCTAAAAATATTTGAAGGGAAGGGAAGGGGGGGGGGGGCGGAGGGCACGACGGAGGGTCGGAGGAGACAAGGAAAGGCGAGCACGCAGACGAGGAGGGTTGGAATGGTGCTCTTCACTCGTGCACCTTCACTCCACACGAGAGGGGGCTCTGATGAGGTGTTGATTGCCTGTGGGCACAAGTGGTTTCTCCAAACACTCCAAAAGTGGCCGATCCTCTGATTAGATTCGAGTGTTATCACGTCAATAGGCCCAGACACTCGACTATACATTAAAGCGTTGAGGTACACCTTCAGGCGAGGGCTTTTATTAAAACCGCGTCTCATAACAACCCGAACAACCCAAAGGTCATTTTGTGCACGTTGTCAGGGGTGCATTCATATCCAGCTGCAGCAATATGTTAAATTACTCCCAGGATACTTTGCAAAGAGACGACAGAAGCGTTCATTCTAAAGGTTGGAAATGTCCTTTAAATGTCCATTTGTGTTCTTGCATCTCGTTTATATTTCTGTTGTTGTGTTGTCAATCAATCAATCAAGTTTTATTTATATAGTGCTTAATCATGGCAGCAGACATTTCAAAGCGCTTTAACAGACAGAGAAACCCAACTGAACCCTCCAGAGCAAGCATAAGCGACAGTGGCGGGGAAAAACTCCCTCGATGAGGAAGAAACTCCGGGCAGGACCCAGACTCTTTTGGGCGGTCATCCACCTCGACAGGTTGGGTGGAAAAGAAATCAAAGGAAGATAAGAACAGGGTCGGAGAGAGAGAGACAGAGAGAGAGTGACAGATAGGCCAGATAGAGACAGTGTCAATATGGTTAAGGTTGTTAAAGTCAAGGCACAATTACAGCTGCGTGGATGACTGTATGGCGGCACGGAGGAAGAAAGGAAGCAGGACCTCAGCCAATGGATCGGTGAGGGGTGGTACTGGTGGGCTTGGAGGAGAAGGTCCACAGCACATGGAGAGATGGGGGTGATACTGGTGGGGTCGGAGGTGCAGGTCCATAGAGGAAGGTCCACAGCGGATGGGCGGATGAGGGGTAGAACAGTAAGATGACACGAAGGAAGAGAGGACCCCAGTCGATGGTTAGGTGAGGGGTGATACTGGTGGATGGGAGGTGCAGGTCCATGGGGGATGGGTGGATGAGGGGTGAATCTGAAAAAAACCCTGTGAGGACATAGAGCACAGAGACTCCAGGGAAGAAGTTGTTGTTGGTCCATTTTGGTGTGACGACCACATCACAAGTTGTGTAACCACGCCTTCATGCGCCGCATGACCCCAGCCCGGATTCCATGATCACAGCGAGGGGTTTTAAACCAGTAGTTTGTGCACACACTGGATTTCAGTCGTGCTGATGAGAAGTCTGTCGAAGTCCACATCACATTTACACGGCATTGCAACATCTAGAAAAAAAGATTCCATCTGAGTGTACGGAAAGCCCAAGGTCCAAAAAGGATGGAAAAACTTTATTCACATCTTTTTTTTTCTTTTCTTAAAACCATCATCTCTCCTGAACAAAATACATCAAAGCACCACTTTTCTGTTTTTTTTAAAAAAAAAAAAACCAACACAATTGTTTGCTTTACATCCTTGAGAATATGCTATGTTATCTTTACCTGGTGTGTTGTCGCCGTGGCGACTAGGAATGAAATTGAGTTTGCAGAATCACATTTGCTTCCTCTGCAGCTTACGGCTGGAAATGTAGGACGATAGATATTGACAGCTGCACGGCACAGATACATAGCCACACGCGCACACACACACGCGCGCACACACACGCACACACACACACACACACACACACACACACACACACACACACACACACATGCTGCATGTGGTGCGATATACAAGCACACAGACAAGACATGAATATTTAAGAGGCATCAGTCTGCATGTGTTCCATATATGTCACCATCAGTGTCTCGAGAGCTGGTTGGAGGGCAGGGGGCTGGTGTGCAGTGTGTGTGTGTGTGTGTGTGTGTGTCTGTGTGTGTGTGTGTGTGTGTGAGACAGTGGACTCAAAGTGGCCATCTTCATATATCATGTAGCTCCTCCTTGCCGAGAGCGTTGCTTGTGTTGAGTGTGTGTGATGAGCACCACAAACTGTCTCCCCCATGAACGGAGGAGAAGAGGGGGGATGAAGAGGGGACTTCAAGCATGTCTGCCGGAAAAAGGAGGTCACTGAGGTCGACTGGACCATTCACCCTCGTCTAGATCGCGTCAAGTCGTTTGTCTTTTATTGTCGAAAGCGTATTTCTGTCAAAAATTATTACAGAGTGTTCAAAAAAAAAAAAAAAGAAGAAGGAAGTGACAACAGATGCGACGAAGCAGATGGGTATCCGTCGTTATCGGTGGGAATGATCTTTAAATTCGTCTGCGAGGAACCAGCGATGCTCAGAAACATTTGGTGGAATCTGACAGCAATGAAGGCTGAAAATAAATGCACAATTAAAAACCATTAGTCGCAGCTAATGACTTATCAATATGACATATGATGACATGAAGATTCAGAAAGCAACAAATATTTGTGATGTGAGAGAGACGCCCTCCGTCTTCCATCTGACAGCCTGGGAAGAAATCTCTCCTGAGAGCTGAACGGAAGCAGCTAAACTTTAATTTGAGCTGTTTCTGTCTATAATGCCACTCTCATGGTTCTGAGGTCATTTCCTGCTTTATGTTGAAGGGCTACCTTCCTCTTCCTGTGACTCTTAGAATAGAGGAGCGTCTTCTGCCATCTGCTGAAATTATCCCACATGAAGGTTTGATGACGGGACTGGTGATGCATTGCTTTCTACTGCACTGCATGATGGGTAAAAGAGGCCCTACACTGGATTTCCAAACAGAACCAACATTGGCTCACGTCGTACTGGGAACGCTCTCGTGTGTTATTCCTGCTCAGGTAGCAGTGAAATCGGCCCCCCACCCCCGATCGGTTGTATAACACGGTATCGTGGCCCCTGTATGAGAACAAGCTTCCCTTTACGGAAGATATGAGGCAGAAACAATCATGCGATACATTGCCCTCGTCTGTCGGCCCATTCTATTGTCTCCAGCTTCTGTTCCAGAGAATCTAAAGTACTGAGCTGCTGAGGAAATGATCTGCTCCAGCAGCTGGAGGATGGACGAGTTGCACCTGTGTAATTGTGTTTCCAGCAAAGTGAGGGGGCCCACTCCTCCTCCTCTTAACCAAAACCTCCGTGCGAG
This sequence comes from Antennarius maculatus, assembly GCA_013358685.1. NCBI lineage: Eukaryota > Metazoa > Chordata > Actinopteri > Lophiiformes > Antennariidae > Antennarius > Antennarius maculatus. The sequence goes on from CM023629.1 coordinate 3,254,149, forward strand.
CGCGGCTATAGACGTGCAACGGGGCCGAGCGGCGCACCGGGGCCGAGCGGCGCGCCGCAGTCAACCTCATTACCGTGTGATTATGTGAAATCAGCAGAGAGGAGCGAGAGAATCCAAGCTGCCACTAGAGATGAGTGAGTTGTACAGTAAGTGTCCCTGCCCCCCCACCCCCGGATCGGGGGGAGAGATTAGTAGAGAAGTCACTCCCAGAGACTTGCACAGATCAGATCCTCTCTCAGTTCACCTCCCTCTGGGGCGTCAAAACGAGTTTCATTGATGAGGCAGATGTGGGGGTGTATATCCTCCGGCTGCTGAGGGAGGGGAGGATAAGAGAAGCAGGTTTTGGAAAATCTTGAAAATGAGGGAGATCCTCGCTGTGGTAGCCCTAAAGAATTCTGGGAGCCTTGCAGAGAGGAGACGGCTGAAACGCCGTCATTTATATTCAAGGACAGCTGCAACCAAGAGTGGGTTTAAAATCGATGCGGGGGCTTTACCTCTTCTCATCCCCACTTTTTTTGTTCACGGCAAAAAAACAGACGTCTCTCTGCTCACCGCTGCAGACCTCACTAGTGGCTGGAAGGATGTTTAGGGAAATTGAACACAGGATGACAAAATAGCAGGCCGGTGCGCTCCTTTATCCGCTAAGAGCTGGGTACAAGAGAAGGTACACATATACCAGCACACACACACATCCACACACGTACACACATCCACGCACACACACGCACATTCGTGCACAAACACACTGATAACAGGAGCGTATTGAGGATGACCGGAGGCGCAGAGAAAAGGAAGGAAAAGGCAGAGTAGAACGTGGTCACGCTCGGCTTCCTGTGGCCGTGTAGCCCCCCCTATCTCTCCGCTGCACTGACCCTCACATGACTGGCTCCACGCCTTATCAGTGCTCTCCTCCGTCCCTCGCTCTTTCTTCCCGCCGCCGTGCAGACGTGACGCTGGAGTCATAATGCCAGATATAGGCAGAATCACAGGAGCGGCGCTATCGTCTCCGGACACGTCGGCCGGCAGTCATCAGCGGATCAACGTGTGATTTAGAAGTGTGGATCGGTCTGTCCCTACGGCGGCAGGAACACGCGTTCATGCAGGAACGACCTGCATGAAAACAGTTACAGCCGACTGTGAGCCTCTAATTGAAGTGGCTGCAGGTATAGAGCCTCATTTATATGCATTTCTTCAGCCCAAAAGCTGCTGGCGTGCACACACACACACACACACGCTTGCGCACAATAGCAACAATACTTATTGAAGCCGACAGGGACCTTATCCGCATAATCCAAATTTACATACACCAATTCCATTTGGTATTAAAGAAAGCATTAGCCCCCTCCTTTGCCCATGCAAATAACCCATAACATTGGGTTTAGTGTCCAAACTGCTAGCAGTAGGGCTGTTCCTGCCAGGTGTTACATGACTACCAACATACACTATTTCTATTTGCTTGTGTAGCTCATTGTAAGTGTGATTATATCAGTCGTCTTGTCGGGTTACAGCCCATAGCAGCTTTGTGCTTTAAAGCAGTGCAGGACAAACCCTGTCCCAGTCAGTCATTACACATGCAATGCAATATTGGCATGAATAATTAGGAGTCCCTCGTAGGCCTCGTTGGGACGTGCAGAGGGGGATGTTGCTGAATCAATAGCCATAAGCCTGGCTCCCGTTTGCTTTCAAGATCTACAGCCAAAGGAGCCAGTCATCAAAAGTTAATGAGCTATTTAGATCACGCTGTTTCCTCTGCTCTCGACTGCGAGAGCGCTGCTGGACCAGAGAGAAGAGAGTCCCAGCCACTCCGTGGATGTTTCATGTGCGCGCTATAGATCTGCAGAGGGCGATCGGCAGCTGAAAGAGAACAAAACGGTAGAAAGGGTTATTATGCATGTGCAGTTGTTCTCGCATTGATGAGACATGGACACGGTTTCTGGCTTTGCCTCGAGGGAGTTTCCTCGAACAATCAAACTTGTTTTGACGTGGCTTGCTCCAAAAAAAAAAAAAAAAAAATCAAGCGTGCAATCTTTGAATGTAGAATTGTAAAAAAAAAAAAAAAAAAAAAAGTTCATAAGGTAGCATTGGAGTCATTTTCCACCTTGTGTAATTGTGGTGGAAATATTTAAAACGCTTTCTATAATGAGAGTTCTTATGTTTTCTTGTTCCTCAAACATTCATAGCTGTGAACTGTGTTACCAGACCAACCACTGTGGTCATTAAGGGGATTATTGCTGGTCTCATCACTGGTTTCCTGCTACCTGTAACACTATAGCCATTCTTCCCTCCAGCTCGTTTATGTCTACTCACCACCTTTCCTCCTTACTTTCCATCTCTCTTCCTTCTTCTTGCATCCCAACTGTGCTAACGACGCCTGAAGCAGAGCGACTGACATGTCACCCAGGACTCCTGCCAGTTTCCCTGGCTGCTTGTTTCCCTGGCCACTGGCCTTGTTAAATAGATGGCACATAAATGTGGCAGAGGAAGAAGTTATGGCTGTCCAAATTCCCCACAGGACCCTGGGAGAATGGAGGGAACCCTTATTGCTAAGGCCACAAAATGTGTGTATGTGCAGCAAGAGAGGAAGCTACCATCATTAAGAATTAACCTTATTCCCACTGTGGCCATTTTCAAGATTCGAGGAACGAAACGACTTATAAAATATATATAACTCAAAGGAGCCTGCAATTCCCAACCCGATTGTAATGCCAGTTCAATATCGCCAGTGTGAGAATGACTGGTGAGGTATAGCAAAGTTTCCTAGCGGTGATACTGAAACCGTTTCGAGCACCGAGCCATTGGAGCCGGTGGAGCCAGTCTTACTCAGGTGAGAATTGATTTTCAGGACGTGCCCAGTGGAGGATGTTTGATTGGTTGCATTCACTGCAGATACGCATTAACATCCCGCTTCCTCTGAACACCTCACTGCTAACCATTAATTGGTCAACCTTTATGTCCTCCTGCCTCTGCCAGTCCACCCAGCTAGTTCCTATTGGTCTGTCTGACCAACGGTGCCATCCTCAGAGGTTTGGCCAGAAAAACCAAGTCCTGCAGCTTTAGGAAACCAACGAACCAAGTGACCAGCAAACCTACCAATGTACGCAGAAGAAGAGACTCTGGCTATCTTGCAAATAGACTCTTTGAAGAGGGATTATGAAGGTCCTCTTTCATTAAAGTCATGCTACATGGCAATGAAGTTGAGGCCATAAAGGGCAGTCAGAGAAAATCTGTGGTCCCAAAATTGCCTTCCAATTGACTGAATGGGTTAGACTGTGACACGTCTCTGTGATAGAATGAGGAGCTGTTATTTAGCTGAAAGGTTAGGAAATCATGAACAGGTGAAACAAGCACAGCCTGATGATTAACTGTCACTGCAAAGGCTGTAATTTGTGAAGTGAAAGGTCCCCCTAAACAAAGAGACGTCAAAATGTCCATAAGGAAGAAAAACCGTCAGCCTCCCTGCAATGTGTCGGCTGGATTAAGTGCATTTTTATTTTATTCTAATAATAGACTGCAATGCTAAAATTGAAGTTGAGAGTGTCGATCAGCACAAGTCAAGTCAATCGTTCTGTATAGAACATTTAAAATAAAACACAACATAAATCCAGGAGAAAAAAAATAAACGCAGAAGCATGAAAGCAAATAAAATCCATTAAGAACAAATAAAAACAGCTGAGCCTTAAAAAACATAATTAGACAAAGTAATGGTGAGACATTATATCTGCAGCGGCGGTCATAAATACTGCAAAAAAAGGAAAGATAGAAAGTGTGTCTGGAATGGAAAAGATGATTAGAAGTAAGATTTTAATTTAGAGCTGATACGGGGTCCAAAAGAAGCTGGTGCTGCAAACCTTTTTACGTAACTTCATATATATTGTCTTCAACTGCAAAATAACCCAAACTATTTAATTCTTATATATAAAAAAAAAAAAAAAATCACGATTTCTCTCTTCGAAGCCAGACATGATGCTCATGTTGGCAGCAACCAAACGGTTGTCTCATGTCGTGACATCAATCAACTCTCAACGTTTTTGCAGGGCAGAGTTACAATTTATTTGCTAGGCGGCGAACGCCATTCTGACGGGTCGGTCTGCTTCATTTACCCAATTAATTGGGATTTCGGGCTGCTCATGGCATTTCAAGACTCTGTTACTGCAACTACAGTCTCTAAAGGAATCAAATCTTGTCTTGATTTTCCTGTTTCGCTCTGCAAAAAATGTGACTTCATTTGGACCCAACAGGAAACACACATTTTGACTTATTATGTTCAGGGAAACACAGGTGGCTCCTTTTTTATTCACGTGTTCCAGTAAAGTCACGGAATGAAGAAGCTAAATAGAACCCAGCAATCAGTTATCTGCACCTGCGACCTGTTAAAACTTCTATTCCCACAATCAACTGGCTGACATGTGAATATGAATGTGGCCAATCTCTCACCTGCACAGGTGTGTTCCATTTTGGATGGTTAGACCTCCTCTTTGAGTGCTGGACCTTTCCTTTATGTGAGTCTTGGGCGGGGTAATGTAGAGAGTTAATGGGAGAAATCCGGCTAGTGACGGGTGGACGTGTGATCTGTCTCACCTTCACGGGTGGATCTAAATAAATAAGACATAGAGGGAAGCTCCCGTCCTGAGGAGACTAAATCACCCAAATAAATGAACACCGGTGTGAGTGAATCATGACCGCGGCAGGAGAGCAGAGACCAATGGTGAAACTATGATAATTAGCAGTTGGATTTGCATCCACTGGAGGAAAAAAAGACAAATCTTCTGTGGGATGGAGTTGGTCACGCTAAGGATGTTCATCAGTCACTGATGAGGATTCTCTGCAGGACTGGAGCAACAGCCCCTGAATTATTAAAGTAGCCGGGTCCCTCAGGTGAGGTGCCGCATGGAAGTCTTCAGTCTCCGGTCTGACATAACCGGCTACCTGAAACATGGCGGGATGCTCATGAGCCATTCGTCACGACGCCTCCCTGCTCTCACAGAGGTGGGATTGGATTCTGGCCAGGAGAATTTGTCTCGTCTGGGGGTTGGGGGTGGGGGTGGGTTGAGCCATACGTCAGTGCGATTGCGCGACCAGAGGAGTTGTGATTGTCTTCTACTTCCAAGAAAATCCATAGCATATGCTGATGTTCCGCTTAAACCTATGTTCCTACATAGGAACACACGGCGCGTCTCTATTTATATCAGCTGTCTCCTGTCGGTGTTATTACTGTGTTATTACAGTCATGCAGTAAGTTATGCGTCTGGGCCAACGAGCCTCATGCTTGACCCAACGCACCAGCAGTAATACCGTCTGAGCCCCCCCCCCCCCCCCCACTGAGCACCTGTTTTATTGCATTATGTGCCCCTGATCCTCCAGCTGCATATGAAACCTGATAACAAGCTTCCGTCTGTGATTTAGCTGCTGGCGAGGCCGGTGCTGGGCTCGTATCATCAGCCCAGCCGGGCTCCGCCCACATCAGCCGCTAAATCTGCCTTCTGATGCCGGCATTGAAAACGGCATTATTACATCAGATAACGGTGAGTGGTTGTGTAGGGTGAGTTAAGAAGCCCCGTTTTAATGTTAAACCATATTGTTTACTTCTGAAAGGTGGGGGGAGTTATCTGCACACAGATTGTGCCCTCTAGTTAAGCAGGACTTATGTTTCCTTCTCCGGCACAACGCTGCTCACTGCCGTTAATTACAAACAAGGTGCTTTCGCCAGGTTAACAGCTCAGAAAATGTTTCCGCTAATGGAACGCCACGACGAAAACGAGGAGACAACAAATGAGCTGCTGATTATAGCCGAGGAGGAGGGGCCCAACCGGATTGGACGGGTTTATTGTTATTTTATAGTGTGTGGTCCTGTCTGTGTGTGTCTAGTGTGTCTTTTTGTTCCGCATCACGAACCAGCCTCTCTGTTCATCTGTGTTTCCTATGTCTGGTAGCTACAGCTTCATTTATGACACTATCATCATATATAGCTGTGATTTGATTTTTATTCTTGGACATTGCTGGGTGTGACGTATATCTTGATGCTATCACCTTACCCAGGATGTTACCCCAGATGTTACCCAAAGTGTTACCCCATCACACCTGAAGATTCCTTCTACAAAAAGGCTTTTCCTTCTTCACTGACACTCACACACACACACACACACACACACACACACACACACACACACACACACACACACACACACACACACACACACACACACACACACACACACACACACACACACACACACAAACACCTGCTCACACATAAAAAACAAGACTGCCCAACCTTCCCCTATCTGTGCCTCCCCTGTGGCAGTTGCCTCAGTGGGGGTTGGGGGGTGAGGGTTCTGACTGTTGTCATTGCTGGAAACATCCTGTAATCCCAGTGGGTTTAGTCCGCCTCCCCTGTTTACATGCAAAGCACCTGTTACCCCGCCAACGGCCCTCCACAGGTGCTGGGGACAGGTAGAGGAACCTCCTCCATCCTCACCTGATGGGTTGTGGTTCAGCGGGTCGTGCACGTCCCATGATGGTGCATAGCCTCAGCAGAGCTCCAGAAACCCCCACCTCCGCATGCGGCCGAGTTGATTCAACAGGAAGAGGTCGATGGCGGTGGAGCAGCAACTTCAAGAGAGCAGCGGCGACGGCGAACAAAGTAGGGGATTGGACATGTTCAATCAGCTCCCATTCAGGGTTGCCCTGATTGACAGGAAGCCTCCGGATTGGTGGAAAGAACAGATCAAGCAAAGGGAACCGACAGAGTGGCTCACCGCCACAGAGCTGGGATCAGCCAATGGGCAGAATGGAACAGAACTGTTAACAGATGCTCTCAGAGTCTAATGAACGCCAGTGATTGGTGCTGGCTTGCAACAATGTGAAACTCTTCACAGCTCTGGAGTCCTTCACCCCTCACTGGCGCCGACTCCCGTCCTGTCTATCAGCACCGATCCTTACTAAGCCTTTATGCCAGTGGTTCTTAACCTGGGTTGGATTGAACCCTAGGGGTTCGGTGAGTCGGTCTCAGGGGTTTGTTGGAGATGGAGGTCAAGACAAAACACCCAACACGATGTGTCGGGTGTTTTTGCCAAACATACACGAATCACTGTGTACATTTGACACATCGTGTCAATTCGTGATGACACGCCCCCCTTAGTCATTACTGGCTGCAGGTGATCACGCTACATCGATTAGCTCACCTGAGCTACATGGGATTTTGCACGCTCAGTAGTCGATTTATGTCTGTCATGATTGTACGTCATCTGATTGCTTTCTTAATATTTTAATTCATAGTAACTATGTCGAGCAAAAAAAGAATGGTCAGACGAATATGTGCAACGTGAATTTACATGTACTGTATACGTGATGGGAGTCAGCGTTCTGTATGATTTGCAATGTCCAGTTGAGCAACTTCAGTCTCGCACTGGCAAAAATAAAGGAACACTTCCTTAAGCTGCATGGAAAACAACAGAAACAGACTTTGCTGTGAGAATGACACAAGAGTAGCACTTGCCAAGGTGAAGCCACACATATCTGAACTGGTCTCTCAATAACAGCAGCAGAAGTCACACTGATTTGCAGGTAGGTCATTTCATGTGAGTTCATGAACTGTCTTGGTTTTGTTGTTTGAAAAAGGTGACATTAATGCACAATTCATTAAATACACCAGTAGAACATATACTTATGTCTTAAATTTGAAAAAAAAAAAATTTTTTTTTTTCACTAAGAAGGGTTTGGTGAGTGAACTTATGAAACTGGCAGGGTTCGGTATCTCCAACAAGGTTAAGAACCACTGCCTTATGCATTGTCTTCCAACGCCGCTCTGGAGTCCGAACGCATACCTCATGAAGAAGAGTCATCAGGCTTTGGCCAAGATGGTCAATCATGGCATGGCATGAGCGTGTGTGTGTGTGTGTGTGTGCCTACTACCTACCTTTGATTGCGATCAGGTTTTGTTTGTGCTGCACAGATACCATCAGTGTGTGTTGGTGTTTGCGTGTTTTCATATGTACCTAATGGATATGCAAGCAGACGTGTTACTCCATCGTGCACGATTGCAATCTCTTGGCGTTTACGCTCCTGTTCGGCAGATTGCTATCGACACACGAGTGTATTTGTTTGTGTGTTTTTGTGCGTTCCACCCAGACATACAGGTAAACATCATCGCCTGGGCCTCTTCCTCCTCGTCCTGCTCCTCCTCCTAAGCTCAGATAGCAGCTCTCATCTTGTTGACTTCGCCTAAGCCTCCAGATTGCATTTTGACAAGCGCCGATCGTCGAATCCGCCACCAGACACACTTTACTGAACACAGTGAAAACGGAGATGCTAAAGGAATGGCTCTAAAGAACAAACGTAGTTGAGTGTGAGCTAATGTGTTGTCAAGGCTGAGACAAAGCACCTCGGATGGAAGCGGAAGCCATGGCGGCATTGTCTATGCCGTTGCCAAGGAGCTCCGTTAAATAATCTATGCGTCGTGGCAATAGGAGGGAAAGAGCAAATATTCAAACTCAGGTGAGGAAATGAAAGGGTTGAGCAAGGAATAAGAATTGTGATATATTTTTGATTAATTCTGTACGAGCTGCTGTCAGAAAAAAAGAACTGTTTGACAGGAAGACTCCTGGTACTGCTTGTGCTCCCCCATCCCGGCCTTCCTGCTCCACCTCTCCCCTGCCTTTGGCCCTTACCGATGCGCCACCATCCCCTCTCATCCCTTCCCTTCTTGCCTCTCAGGTGCACTAAAGCCGAGGCCAATCTCTCCCCTCGCCATCCATCCACTCCACCTCCCATCTGTCTTCCCTCCTAAGCTCCCATCACTCCTTCGTCTCATCTTCCTTCCTCGGCTTCCCTCCCCCGCCTCGTTCACTCTTACCTTGCTATCTCATTTCGTTTTCTTTCTGCCTCTTTGAAATGCCTGTTGCTGATCCATCAGGCTGCTACTAGACCATGCTCCCACTCGTTTCTCACCGAGAGCAGAGTCTTGTCTCAGAGGTAGCGGCGGTAGCATCTCCTCCAGTCGGGGTACCAGCCAGTTATTAATTACTCTCCCATTCCTCATCTGTTCTCCGTCTGCCGGAGAAGTAATTACGTCTCTCCTCGTTTCTCCCCTCATTGGCCTCAGAAATGACGCGATAACCAGAAACCCAAATTACTCCTGCTGATGAGACAATCATTGAGTGAGAGCGAGCGAGCCAGAGATTTTTCAGCCCCGCTGTGCTTCACCTCTCGCTGTGATGGCGCCTCCATTCAGTTTGGGATGTATCCCCAACGTATTTGTGGGGCGTTTCCAATTTCCACCTCGCAAAACACTAGAAGATAGGGAGTGAGAGATAGACAGAATAAATTAAATGAGTTTTTTTTTCCTGTTTCCTTTTTTGTTCCCAATAAGTGACTGCAATCATGGGGCGGTTCCAGCTCCAATCAGGGTTCTGCAGCTGGAGAGGAGAGGTGATGGAAGAGGGACATTAGCGGTGGATCTTCATCCGCCACCAAAGACAGAAGGAAAGAAGGAGTAGAAAAACAATTATAGATGTTTTCTTGTCATTTGGAAAAACTACATTGATGTTTAAGTTGGGTTATGTGTGTGAATTCCAGCATTTATTTTAACCAGATCTCCTCTGAAATCCAATCATTCCATTCTTTTGACAGTTCTTCCATCCAGCAGTTCAAGCATAATAGAAAAAATCCATCCCAAAAGTGAGAAACATTGCCCTTTAGTCACCTATGCCTAATTTTGATTGTCATTCCAATGAAAGATTTGACAAATTAAGGTACTGAAATGTAAAGAAACACCGATGGATTCTAGAAGAGTCTCCAATAAGATGTTTTATATGGACACAAGCTTTGCGTGTAGTAAAACAGAATTACAGGACTGGCTATAAATAACTTGACGAAACAATTTTCCGTCTCTCTATAGGAGTCCTGTTTCTGAGGCCGATGGAGAAATCTTCCAATGCATGTGGTCCCTGCTTCCCTCCTCGGCTGTCAAACTGCTGCTATGCTCTGTATCATATTCCGCTACCTGTCAGCTGCTTATTGATTGGCTGCGGTGGATTAGGACGACTACGCGGCTGCGAAAGTCAGGTATATATTTAAATCCTCCTGTTCAGGTGTGCAGATGGAGCACCACCCAATTTCTCTCCGGTTCTTCCTTCCTGTCTCCAATCACCCCTCATGACTTCTCTTTGCCCTGCCGTTGTCTTTGGACCGGGATGATTTGGATCCTAATAGTATTTTTACAGCCACCGGCTAATGTGGCCATGGGGGCGACGTAGCCGAGCCATAACCAGACAATTCCATCCCGTATGCAGAGGATCTGCGGGGGGAATTTGTCTGCTTCAGCGGTGACAGTAGCAATCTGTACTGGGGAGCAGTTCCAGGGAAGAGACCGTGGAAAAAAACCCTGGGTGTATTCAGGATTATGGTGCTGGAGCCCATTGAAGATCTAATGGACTAGTCACATCAAACAGACTCCGTAGGAGCATGCTCAGATGAATACATGCACACCGCTGCTCGCACACACTCGCAGAATGAGCAGCCATTACTATTTGGGGTTGGGCCATTACTCTTTGTCTGGTATGCCAGTGGGTGTGTGTATGTGCGTGTCTGTGTGTGCGTTATGCCCAGCCATAATGTTTCCGGTCCCAGAGGGGTCCCGGTACAGTATAGCCCTCCAAAATAATTACAGCAGGTCTCTTTATATAAGAAGAGGGTGAAGCAATAAAAGGAGCTGATATTGCGTTGTGCATCTGACGCTGACGTGAGAACACGGCGCTGATTTCACAGACTGCATTACAAAGTCGTTTCTGTAGAATAAATGAAGCCCTTTCCTCCAAAGAGAGACTCCAGGTTATTACATGTTCTGTCAGAGCATCAGAGGTTTGTGGTTCAAGAAGAACCCGGCGATGTCAGGGGGGGCCAGAGCATCTTATTATCTCTGCAGACCGACACATTTTAACGTCGGACTCTACCTCTTATTAAAATGTCTCTTTTTTTGTAATCATTTACAGTCAGATGTCTCATGGTTCATGTTGCCATGTTGCTCTGCTGTGTTGGGATGACGCAGGAGGAGAGGGCGATCTTGTGTACTGAGCCTTGTCACATTGTTTTGTACCTTCACCTACATCTTGTTTTGTATCCTTTCTTGTGTCTCTAGTTTTGGTTTTTCTGATTAAACTATGGAGGAAAGCTTCTCCACCGGTGTCCTGCATATGGGTCCTAATACCTGCTCAACGTGACAAGATGCAACTGAAGGGTCTACAAACCATGAACTGGAAGTTTCCAAATGAAGAAAATCCTAATCGACTGTTTCTTAGAAAGCCGTGCAGCTGTTGAGGAATCGCAGACGAGCTGTTACCGGATGCTTCAAAACTCATCTTTCGCTCCAAGTCTTCTGAGCTGCAAACAGATGAACAGGTGGATAGAAACGTTCCAATCTTTTATTTAAGCACTTTCAACTCACAGGTTTTCTTCTTGTTTTAATTTCATATATCAGATGAAATTGCACATTTCTTGACAACATTGGTGGCAATGAAACGATAAATTTTTTTAGTAGAGAAGTGAAGTTTCCCTGGCTCGTTGAGGGGGCGGTGCACATGTCCTAAAACATGATTGGGTGCTATTGGTTTGAACACATTTATCTACGCCAGGTCCCCAGGCTGCGCTAAAAGGAGAGCCTGATGGCAAAGCTGTCTGCACAACTCCCACCCCCAACCCCCACCAGTCATAATCTGCGTAAGTCATCCTTGATTAACCCCTGCTGAATGACTCTAATTAGAGCCAATTAGCCGGGGCAGGATGAGACTCTCTCCATGCAGACGAACGTGGAGAGGTGGAGGAATGGATGGCGGGATGACGCCAGGTCGAAGTGGAGGTGTGGATGATGAAGGGATGGAGGCGCTCTGGGCTGGGAGGGATCCGAGATGCGCCGGTTGAGAGAGGAAAAATGAGGAGGGTAATCTGGAGAAGCCGTTGGAGTGTCCCATTACAGCAGCACCACTAAACACTCGCAGGTCAACAGTGATGAAATCTCTCGTCAAACACCAGTTTACTTCATCATGTGGAATTTTCCACCAATCCACAGCGAGACAAAGTCATGAATGGCTTATCTTTTAATGGAAAACTTAAACGTGAATAAAGACTTCAACACAAATGGGCTTTTGGCTACATTCACACCAAGTCCAGGCCAAAAAATCTGCATTATGAGAGGTTTGTTCGAGGCTAGATTACCTCTGCCAAGAAAGTTTTCAGTCTGTTTGTCTGCGTTACAAATACTTTCCTCGAAAATCAGCGGACTGATTAAACATGGACAGAAAAAGAACCTTTTTTGTTGCGGATCTGGAATCCAGATTTTCTTTAACAGGGTTTTTAAAAAAAAAAATGTTTCTCAGTCCTGTGAAATTATTAAAAGTGAAGCAAACATGTAAGCTGCAGGTGTGTACCCACCCTCCCCCCCAAGTGTTCTCCATCATCAGGCGTGAGTAATTTCTTTTTAAAAACATTTCCGTATTATTTGCACCCCACCCACCCCCCACCCCATGCGTGTCCATTTGGTCTCCCTGCCAGCCCGTGTGCTGGAAGGCCTCCCATCCATCCAGCCTCCCGCTCCTCCCCTGCTATCAGCCAGCAGCAGGGTGGGGGGGCCAGGCTGGAGAGCCACTCAGCTGCCAAGTGATTGCCTCAGCCTGTCATCAGCCAGAAGACTTCTGTTATTACAGATGGATGATTGGTCTGGCTCGCTGCCGGCCCGGTAAAGCAGCTCATTCTGGAGCGGTGTGAAGTGCGAGGCCCCCGCTGGAGGGGGAGCGCCCAATCCAAAACGGGGCGATCTGGTGATTCGGCGCTGAAATAATGGAACAGAAATGGTTGTAATGACAAGGCACGCTGGCGCCGGGAGCATTATGCACAAAAGAACGAGGTGGTTAATGTGGACTGCCTCCATTTCCGACAGCAATTTGAAGCTAATGGGGAGTGTTTTCCTGCTAAACAAATAGACGCCCGCTCAAACAAGGAGTTTGTTTACTGCTGGTTGTGTTGTGATGTTGGATCAACCCAAACCCAGACGACCAACTGATTGCATCTGAAACCATCATGCTTCATAGTTCAGCGAGACATCAAAACAGTTTGTTCATACGATGGAAGATGCTTGAACAGAATGAGTCCATTCGGCCCATCGTGTTTCATAATAACATCATTTTACTTTGTGCGGCGAACACCAAATGTACCCACCACTGCCTTGCTGTATTTGCACAACAGACGCAGAATTCACACATCAAATACACAAATACTGAGGAGACAGGGTTCCACCTTAGAGCCATTGCCGTACATGACCACCTGATCAAAGGGCGGTCTTGTTTAAATGCTGGACGCTGCAACCCGAATCTATGGTCTTCAAGGAGTTTAAAGTCATGTGATTGTCATCCACATCCGCAAAACTCTTCCCTGTTTCCCTGCTCTCCCACTTCCTTTGGTGTGTTTGTGCGGCTCGTTTGAACTTCGCTGCATCAGTGCTCGGCGGTTGCGGCTGTCACCTGCTAATGTCACCCGTAATGATGTGAGGCTGGGTTTTTTCCTTGAAAGGGCACCACGGAATCAGGACTCAATCATTTCATTTAAGCAAAACAAAGTGCGACGGTGACGACCGTGAACCAGCCGAGGGAAAGCAGCGCCGTTTCCTCCGCGAATCATTTCGCTCACACCTTTGAAGTGGTGACATGCCTCTGGAAAATGTAGTGTGGAGCTCGAGATTTGTGGGATGAAAGAGAAGTCAGCTTCTTGTCAACTTTTGACCTCTGTACGGGAAGGGGGTGGGGTTCAGGTGGGGTGAGGTGGGGCCTAGCTGGTGCTCCAGATGCTCCGGCACCTTTTGATAAACGCAAACAGTTCCCTCCGCCGCCGAAAAGTTAAGACAATTTAAAACGAAGTCAAACCAACTGAAAAAAAAAGTCACACAAGAGTGTGACTTTTTTTCCCCCGGTAAATCCGTTTACCGGGGGAAGAGCTTATCGTCGCACTCGGTCAGGGGTGAGCTAAAGTACAGAACCAATACTGGGTTAAGGCCACATGGATGCAGCCGTCCAACGTGTTGTGTACTTGACCCCATAAAAACATCTGTAGCGTTAATCAAACTAAAATAAATATTTCAATATATTAAAAAAAATGCTTGACTTGGCTTAAGCTGACTTGACCCCCCCCCCCCCCGGGGTGGATCCATTACAGCTGTCAGGATCGGTCAGTATGGACTGCGGCTCATCTCAAGTGTCCTTGATTGAAGGGCAGAGGTGAAGGTGGAACCATGGAAAAAACCTTATTACCCCCACCCCCCATCCCGGTCCTGTCCTGTTTGCTTTCATTACCTTTCTTGTAAAAGTCACCCAGCTGTCCGTCACATTGTGCGTCTGCAGCATAACTCAACAAAGACGGCCCATCTCCGATTTGGTAGAATAGAAGGATTTTACCCTTTTCCTAAAATTTTTTTAGCATAGATTCCTTTCGGGGGCTACTGTCCGACACACCTCCCTCACTGAACCGGTGAATCTGGTTCACACTAAGCCCTACACTGATCGCTGATGCGGGGGGCGTGCTGTCAATATTGGCCCATTCACTGTGAGCGAGCAAATCTCCTCTTGACATGGCTAGCCATGCGAGTAATAGCTAGGATTAAGATAGGAAGGTACACACATGAATATCCAAACTGCCGTGTGCTGCAGGCAGATCTGAGGCAGGTTGGGGGGGTCGGGGGGGGATGAGATGGACGGACACCTCGAACATTGTCATTGAGCCTGATGGCTGACCACAAGTGTTTGTTTGAAGCCATCAAGGTAAAGGCTGGATGTGCAGCCCCACTGTGTGTTGAGGTGTTTCACACACACTCGGGTGTGTGTGTGGACCTGGAGGTGTTATTTTCAGACACGTCTTGGTTTTTGTTGAAAACAAGGTCAGCTGCTTCGCTCCAGTCCCAGTTGCCATAGCGCCCCTACGGAGAGGCGTGTCGCTCCTGACCTCACGGCTCCCGTCTGATGCCCAATCCCCTTCCTGACACTCCATGAGACTCCAGCGTCCTGAATGAATCCGGTGAATGCAGGTGTGCAGCATTTCCTGTTAGTAACACCTGGAACAGTAACGGTGAAGCCTCCACAATCACCCCCACCAAAGTTAGCGCTGTACGGCAGAGACGAGTTTGGTTCTGATCAGGAGAGGCAGGTGGATGAAAATCACTGGTCAATGTGTGAGAACCCGGTGGAGGTGGCGGCTAATGACTCTAGAGAGCCAAGACTGAAGCAAAGAAACTCCACCCCCACCTCCTCCAGACTAAAAAGCAGCAGAGAACGCTCTCCCTGATTGGAAACCTGAGACGGGGGTAGTCCTTTGCCTTTACGCCAGAAGCCTTTGCTTTGCCGTTGGGGGCCTTCAGACGGAGACGGACCTGAAATGAAACGAGTTGGAACCTGACACATCTGCCGCAAACGTGATGTTACCTCACAGATGTGAGAGGAAGGAACGGGATTCTGACCCCCAACAATCCCAACCCAACCCCCCCGCAGGAGTGTTGGTGCAGACGGGGTTCCGTCTCCACTCATCATCGGTCTAATTGGCTCTAACAGCGGCCCCTCGTGGGTCCCTTGCTGGCTCCGCTGCTGCTTTTTCCCAACGCAGAAAGCAGCATCGCTGCATCAAACACCACCAGCTGAGAGGGCATTTTCTCCTGCCCCCTTTACCCCCTTCGCCCCCCCCCCACCCCCCGCAGCTATCTTGCCCAGGAAAGCAGTTTGCACCCCAGACAGCCCACAGCACTCATTAGCGCTTTTCTCAGTCAGCCTGTCGCTCTATTGCCCACCTTCACCAGCATCCCATCCTCCAGCTACCCCCTTCCCACACACACACACACACACACACACACACACACACACACACACACACACACACACACACACACGGAAGAGCAGCATGAAGAAGACGTCAGGATGTCGAAGATGCTCTGCATCCAGGCTCTGAGCCAGAAGAGATACTGCATACGGCAGACATATGGCCACGTTTTCAAAATCTTATCTTTATTTAACCGGCTCATCAATCACCAGGAGAATTCCCTTTCGCCCCCCCCCCCCCCCCCCCCAGATGGCCCGGCGGAGAGGCACAGATGTTGGAGGGGCATTTGTATAGGTTTTATTTTCCAGAAATACAGAGGTTATCGTAATGTTTCCACTACGGAAAACGCACCACATTTGCGTAAATGTGATGTTGGAGCTGATTTGTGGACGCCCACAAATCAGGGGAGGTGGGGGGTGGGGTGGGGTGGGGGAGGGGTGTCATGGATGTACAGGTGTGTCGCCGCAAACTTCCAGCTGGAACTTCATGGCAAAGAGGTGTGAAAATGTGATGAGAAAAAAATGAATAAAAATGCAACTGTGAAGTTTTAACCCTGCCAATGTCAGCTAACCATATTAGCATTTCCACATGGGGGGGGGGGGGGGCAGTTGTGAGTGGGAATAGAAATGGGCTGGTTCAGTGAGCAAGGGGCGGCGGGGGGGGGGGAGCAGTCCCATTCGTCTTGTCCTGTTTAAATACACTGGTTAACTCCTGCCAACAGGGAAGCCATTCAGCAAAAGGCCAAGGGCATCTGTCATGTGTTCACCCCCCCACCCCCCCCAGCTCTGCCTTTCCTCCCCTCTTTTCCACCAGCGTTCCCTCTCTCTTTGTTTATCTCTGCCTCTCGCCGTCACCCCCCCCCCCTTCTCCTCTTGTGATAAACAGAGTGAATATGCAGGACTGACATGATTAGCAGCCCCCCCCCCCCCCCCGTGATGGACGGCGCTGCTCCATTATTAATACAGTAAAAGCAGCGCTGCCAGGTAAGAGCAACGTCAGCATCCACAATATAACGCTGTGTGCCCCCCAATAATGGCCAGCACTTATATTTTATCTATGATATGCACAGGCTTCCCGTCGGAGGGGGGGGGGACACTGGCTTTCAGTCCCACGCCAAAAAACGAGAAGAGAAATCACAGTGAAATAACTTCGATGTTTGCTCAAGTGTGACCTGTGAGGAGGGAGGGAACCGACATCAGCAGAAAGTTGTGAATGAACAAAAGTGTCATCAAACCAGAACAACCCCCCCCCCCAATTTTTAGGGTTTGTTGTTAGGATTAGAACCCAGATCACAAGTGGAGAAGCTTTCATTCACATTTCAATTAAAAAAAAAAAAAAAAAAAAAATCAAAATTCCAGAAAACAAGAAAATTCTAGAAGTCCAACAAACTATAAACTACTACCATTTGGTTTTTGATAGAATTCTATTCCTGATTCCGTTGGAGTGTGTGTGTGTGTGTGTGTGTGTGTGTGTGTGTGTGTGTGTGTGTGTGTGTGTGTGGTTTAGACCACCACAGGAAGGTGAATCTCCAAAAGCTCAACAATGGAAGCAAGAATCCTCCTCTGCCTCACGAAACCCGAACATTTGAATGATTTTTGTGTTAATTTTCTTGCGAGCCGACCGGAGGAGGCAGACATGTCCGCATGAATTATGGACTAAAACAACAAGATTCACCTGTTAAATATTTCAGCCTGTCACCCCCACACCCCCCCCCACTCCCCACCCCCCAGGACGCGCATGGCGACGGTCGGTTGTTCACATCTGTGTCTTTGTCGTCCGTGTCTGCTGAGAGAGAGTCGGTCAATGGGATGGAGGAGGAGTGAGGGAAGGGTGGAATGATGGTAAAGGTGTGTGTGTGTGTGTGTGTGTGTGTGTGTGTGTGTGTGTGTGTGTGTGTGTGTAGGGGGGGTTATGTCAAATGGATAAATGTCAGCGGGGCTTCGTCTTCCCTCCCTACCTAAATGCCATGCGTAAATCGCATAACCGGGGCTCTTCCGACTGCCTTCCCGTAGCAGAGTAATCAGATTACAGGACGCTCAGCACACGTGGAGACACACAGATGTTTCAGCGAGGAAACGGCGTTAGACAACGAAGAGGTGTGGAGTAAGATAATAGGCCGGTTTAACATCTCGCACACACACACACACACACACACACACACACACACACACACACACACACACACACACACACACACACACACACACACACACTCAGGCTGGTTTATCAGTTTAATAAAGCTCGAGTTTAACTTTAACCTCCGTGAAAAACGCATGAATCCGCTGGGTTGTAGCGTGAATAGAGCATTAAAACGGACAATTCTTTATTCTAGACATTCATATTTAAAAACAGCATTATAGAGACCTATTCAACTGTTGGCGTGGAATCCAGGATGTGTGTTTCTTCCAGAGCCGGTCTGTGGACACATGATGTTTACCCCACGGCTGCTCCTCTCACACTAGCCTTGTAGACCTTTTTCCAAATCTAATATACTCATCCATAAATAGCTCACCTTTCGAGCCCATATTTGGCGGGAGTGACGCGTTCTGGAGCCAATCGCGCCCGCCGGATCTTCCTAAACCCTCCCCCCTCACGCTCCGCCGCCGCTCACACGATCCCTCATCCGCCCATTCGCCTTAAATGGAGAAGATGAGCAGCTGATTGACACGTTTAAACGACGCCCCCCTCATTTACGGAGCCACTCCCCTTGCTTTGGACTCCGTATCAGTGTCTAGTTTGGCAACACGGATGCGCATGGAGCCTCCATCGCATCCAGTCTCTTTTTACGCACCGACTCCGATAATGCGCGCAGGTAAAGGGACTGTAACCGCCACGTTTCCAGCCGCTACAGCCAGAAATTAATCTCCTCTCCTGGACTAATATGACAGAAGTGGATGCGGAGGTCTGATCCAGGCAACGACAAGGAGGCGCATTTCTTCTCGGACCGTTCTCGTTCCCCCATCACCGAGCGGCAGCATGGATGTGTTGGCGAACCACAGTATCTTTCAGGAACTTCAGCTCGTCCACGACACCGGCTACTTCTCCGCCATGCCGTCTCTGGAGGAGAACTGGCAGCAGGTAACATCCCAACTTTATATTCAGCCGGCGCGTCCTTCATTACGCAGAGTCGCGGCTGATGGACCCGAGGTTCAGGCATGAACTTTGAAGCCGTGGATGCGTGTAGTGGAGGGAGAAATGATGAGACGAGATGCTTTATATCACTCTTATCTGACAAGTTTCTGGGGGAGACGGTGAAGTGGATTAGATTGGAACGCACCCCGGCGCGTAATAAAGCTGTCAGATGCGATTTGGGAAGATGAAGATCTGCATCCTGTAATAGGGACCGAATTGGTCTTGAATAATACATCCGCTTCCCTGCGATTACTGAGTTGTGAACCCCCACTCCACCACCCCCCGACTGGAGAGAAGTCGCCCCCCCCCCCTCTTCTATAATAGATGCCCTAACATGTCTGGTTTGTTCCATCTTTAAATGCAGTGGTGAAAGAAAAAGCAGCGCAGGGTGGAATCATGTTCGCTTCCACGTTTTCTCAGCCGTTCATTCAAGTTTGGTGGATGATTGGGGAGAAATCAGCATTGGGGGGCGGGCGGGGGGAGGGGGGGGGCACAGGGCCACATGGAGATGGATGCCCAGGGAGACACACTTTAGATGCCCGTTACCGCGCCGGTGTCAAACATCTCTTCTCTATTTAAATCAACAGCCCGGTGGTTTTAATGCTGCTTCTAATTTCCTAAACATGTTTATGACTTTTATGTTTTTTTTTTTTTGTTTTTTGGGGGTTTTTTTTTTTGACATTTTCTTGTGCTCAAAATCTGCACTTTTATGATATGAACCCCTCATTCAGACGTAAGCCTCCACCTTCCCTGTAATGTTCACTATATTCCGGATTAAGGCTCCACCTGCTGCTGCTGCTGCTGCTGGTGATGATGATGATGATTCTTTCCATGCTGCATTTGACTGTAAGAAAAAAAAAAAAAAAAAATCATTGCATGGAAATTTGATGCCTGTATTGTTCCTGCAATATGAGATTCAGCTTTCCCTCACGTCTCTGCGGCCCTGAAGGAGGGGGGAGAGGATGGGAGAGAGAGAAGCCGGTGCGTGACCACGGATCCATTCCTTGTGGCCAGCAGCCTAATTGGCATCCTACTGTTAGCCACCGACGCGTCTTTTCATAACAAGTCACTAACCCCCACCCCCCCTTGCTGTCAGTAAATTTTTAAATTGCTGGGGCCTACGTGGACCATATGCAGCCAACCCCCCCCCCCCCCTCCTTGTACCTCAACCACAGCCTCCATATCAGAATCAATATCTAATCCAAATGGAGGAGAGGAGCTGCGTGTGGCGAGAGACATCGGGTTCTTTCTAACGCCCGTTTCAGAAGGAGGGAAATGATCAAACGCCACCTTCACACGGCTCCGGTTGAATGTTTTTCCACGCAATTCCAATAAGGGAAGGACATTTTACACATGCAAAATCAGATCTGACACCCTTTCACTGCAGGTGCATCACCTGCTGAAGCCTTTTTTGACCTCTGAGGCCCTCTGTGGACCACTTGAGCAGACATCAAGAATTTTTAGCGGAAGGCGGCGCGGTGATGTTCGCCCAAAACGACGGTGGAGACGCCAACCGATCCCCCCCTGAATACATGAATGATGAGCGGCAGACGCTCCGTCTCCAGCTGCTGCTGTGCCGTCTCCTCTGTATTCCAGGCACAGTTTACAATCTGATGCTTTTATGGACTCTGATGGGGGAGATAGGGGGGCCGTTGTAGTCGGCCCCTAAATGGTTCTCAGAGATGCGGCGGGAAGAATGATGACTGTGTCCCCTGTCGGTGTCTGTGCAGCATGAAGCAGACATTATGGGGAATGGGGGGCGGGGGGGGGGCAAAGAAGAAGGGAAAGTGTTCCAGCCGTCCCAATCTAAGGCTCCACTATTAAAGCACATTGAGCCAAACTGAACTGACCCCCGTTACAGACGACAGGTCGTGGTCAGAAATCGGCGGCGGGGCCGAACTGGAGGGAGTAAACGTCATCCGGAGCGCTTGACCCTGATGGGTCGGATGTAACCCGACACCACAAATGACCCTCACACACGCTCCACAACCCCAACACGTATGCTAAGCCTCGGGCTCGACAAACATACACTACACACACACACACACACGCACACACACTGATGGTGCCTACTCAAGCAAAATGTCTGCATGCTCCTCCTCCACGGCATCTATATGTGGATGTGGGCGGAGTTTACACGGCTCTGGTTTCTATATATGGAAGGAGTCGCGCGGCGCTCCGGTGCGACCTCCATCTGCATCCACGGGGCTAGCGTTAGCAACTCCACAACACCCACACACGTCCCAGACTGCTCAGGGGTGGAGGAAGTTGCAGCACCCCCCCCCCCCGCTGCTGCATGGTTTCACATTTCACAGTCCGGTGGTCTCAGAACCCGCCCCCCCCAGCAGCATATGCGCAGACCTGCGGAAAGACAGAGAGACGAGGAAGCTGCAAATGCAAACGCCATCCCCAGGAACAGGTGGGAGTCCTGAGTCGTCAGAGGTTAAAGGTCAACTGTGGATGGGTTTGAAGGTGCACTCCTGACATCACCCTCAACTTACAGACAAGTGTAGGAAGAAAAAAAGGAAAAGGAAGCGATGGAAGACAGCAGAGAATCTGTGAAGATCCATATGCATCCATATGCTGTCGTGTGTATGTGTGTGTGTGTGTGTGTGTGTGTGTGTGTGTGTGTGTGCATACGTGCACGCTGGCGTGCGTGTCTCAGCAGGTTATGTAATCGTCAGTAGGCCACAGCTGCTTTCTCACACACACAGCAGGCGTTCTGGAGCGTGCAGCAGCCGCCCCCTCCTTCCCGTCTCCATCCTCCTCCATCCATTCTCTTCTTCCTGCTCTCCCCTTATAGAATTAGCGCGGGTATGGATTTGTGATCTCTGCAGGTTCCGTTGCGTAAGCGCAGGATTCAGTCGCCTCTTCATGTAGATACGCAGCTAAAGGAGTAGCACACATCACATGCTCACCCTGACCTTTCGCTGGCTGCTGCTTGACATAATTTTATGCAAATTAAAATGAAATCAATCCTTGGAAACGGCTACGGCTCGGTTTCCCCCGTGAGCAGGAGGCGGAAGGACAAACTGCGACTTAATCTTATTTGTCTCAAAGAACTCCGTTGTTGCACGCCCGTTGGCTTTATTAAAATGTCGTTTCAAATGATGGCAGGAAAACGGCGACCTGCTGAAATCAGGTGTGGGAAGACAAACGTGGTTATTGGCTGGTAGGGGAGCGGCATCGTGGGACAGAAGACACTCCTCCTGACAGTGTTTCAAACACCAGAGTGGAGTTAATCTCCAGACGTCCTGATGAGCTCGTGCTAACTCGTGATGCTCAGATGTGAAATTGATTTCTGGCAGCAATTGTTGTTCTTGCCTTTAACCGATGGCAGTCAGGAGATCTGGAAGACGGATGCGAAATGGAATGTATTTGACACGGCTTCGACGATGATGCGCTGGGGCTTGAAAGGAAGCCTTTGTGTGTCGGTTGACAATGCCGCATCTCTGCTGGAAAGCTTCGCGTCTGAAGCTACGTTCACATCCTGATTCTAGAAAGATTTGCCCAAAACGGCGGCAGAAATTCTCTGATTGCTGTTTTGATTTGAAGGATTCTGATTTCAGGTGCGCAGGTTTGTGTGTTGTTGTGTAATGAGATGTGTGAGCGACCCTCTGACCCACTAACATCCATCCACCATAAGAGCACTGATGAACTCTGCCCCCTCCCCCCCCCGGCTCATCATTCAAGCACCGGAGAGGCGATTCCCGTGATGGGGGCTGCTGCTGCTTTATGGGCGTTGATGAAAAGCTTGGAAGCACTGATGAAAGAGACGGCGTCGGAGGAAGTATTCATTTGTCTGACTCTCTGGTGACGGGCCTGTCAGCGATAGAGGGAAGGGGTGTGAGGCTGAAGGGGGTGGGGGGCCAACAAGCACATCTTTATGTATGGCTTCCGTCTGCAGAGCTCGCTGCACCCCCCTAGGTTTGATTAACAGCCAGCAGAGGAGCCGTGGTTTCCTCACACCGACACACACGGCTTGGCAATGATTCTCACATCATTTGAGGCGAAATCGGGAAGCTGTTACAGCACCTTACAGTGATCCGACATGCTCCGCTGCCGCCATCCCACTTGGCAACCATGGGGGGATGGAGAATGGGAGAGCTGGTTTTACACTCCGGAGTCACCACACACACACACACACACACACACACACACGCACACACACATACACACTCTTTATCTCTTTCTGCCTCCATTTCTCTTTGACTTAACTCCGACAAACCGAGTCGCAGCCGCCTTCTTTCAATTGCTTCTGTTTAAAGTCAGTCCGTCTGCAAAAGAAAGTTCAGCTCAACATTCAGCAAAATGCTGGATTCATACAACGTCAATCACGGTCACACACTTAAAAATTATGCTAAAGCTTAGCGTAGCATAGAGTATTGAAGTAGGGTGGGGTGGGCAACCTGGCTCTGTCCAAAGCCAGAAAACCTCTGGCTATGAACTCAAATTGACCACACATGTATGCAGATGTGTGTTTAAGTAGCTGCTAATTAGAACATGTGCTGTGATTTCACGGCTAGCTGCCTCTGACCCCCTGATGCCGTGTTTGACTTTGTGTTTTTAGGGTTTTATCCTGCCGGAGTTCATTAATCCGCTCTGGAAGCGTTTCCTCTATGTATTTTATTTTGCCTACTTGAAGGCATCGACTGACACTTCCCGTCTGTCTTCCTGTTTGTACAGCATTAATGTTCATCCAACCTTCCCACACGTTTGTGGATCTCTTGGCTTTAGTAAAGGCCACACGTCCGACTGTGTTCAGACGACTTACATCCATTGCTGGTCGCGACATACCGAGCGTTGCATCCCATCTTACTGCCTACCTGTTGCTAGGCAGCCTTGGCAAGCAAGAAGAGCAGCTTGGCCTATTTGTTTGTTTAGCTGTCAGTCTACAGGCTAATCCCACCCCCCCCCACCACCCGAGGGACTCCTAGCATCCATAAAGCAGAGATCTAGCCATGTGGACCATCTCTCTCCAAAGACGGAGCGAGAAAGGAACAAAAGGGAGGGACAAGGGCAATTTGCCCTGAGTAAACACCGCTGCTTGTTGTCATCTGAAGCCTCTCATCCATCACAGCCCCCGGGCTCTGGGAGGTGACAGCCCCAAGGACGCGCCGTCACAATCCAGCTGGATAGTTTATAAAGCAACACCGTCATCGGTGAAGATCACGGCCGGAGCGCCAGGCCGGCCTTGTTGACTTTTTTAGGGTTGGGTGCTTGTAAAAGTCAATGTCCCGTCCCCCTGGCGTCAAAGACACGGCAAGCGCCGCTGGTGGGCGGGACTTTTGCAGTCTTACATAAGCGGCAGCAAGTTTAGCGAGTATCCACGCGGTCATGTGTTTGCATACCAGCCTCAATCCTCAGCTGTGGTTGTCTGGCACCTCATCCAGAGGCATTGCCCACCTGCTGCGGCTCAACGCTCCAAAGCCGCCGCCGGGACCTTCTCCGCTTTTAGTCTCGCCCTCCCTTCACGCGTTCATCTTTTCTCCAAGGATTCCTCATCGTCTTTGCTATTTTTCTTTCCATTAGCGGTGGGTCGATGAGTCATAAATTAGTCACATCCCTTGCATCCAACGCCTCGCAAACATTTCTTGAATAAGCATCATTATCTCTCTAGATATCTGACAGACTGTATTTGATATTCTCAGGTGACATTTGAATTTAATCAAATTTCGAGAAGGCACAATCGGATGTTTTTGGATCGCTCGTGTCCAGCCGATTCTTTTTTTTTTTTTTTCTGGTGCAGACATTTAGATTCAAACCCTGATCTTAATCTGTCGGTAGAGATATTTTAAAACCCAGGATCAGGACTCGGATGGGCGGTCAGAAATAGATAAAGGATGTGTCCCATTGTCAGTAACTGATGCTGAATTCAACGGAAGATGAAACTGGCTCCTAAATTACCCCAGAGACACTGATATCTGCAGCCAACTGTGTGTCATGTAGAGTCAATCACTAGAAGCCCTGGAGGACTAAGTTGTCTCACTAAGACACAACTTGTAGCCTGGAAACCAGGCGGATTCGGTTTGAATCGGGATTATCCTCCATGTCAGAGCATGAAAGCACAATTTGTCATGAGGAAAAACATCATTTTGACACAAAGCCTAGAAACACACCCTGTAAGTGAAGCCGGCGGTAGACGTCCTGCTTAACTCCTGGAACGGCCTGGTAAGTGGCCTTCTGTGCTTTAATGAGACCTGTGGGGGGAGCCATTCATCAGCGTGACAGCACACCTCTGCTTCCCATTGTTCTGTCCTGGTGTGTGAAGAGAGCAGTGTGTGTTTTAGCTTTAATGATGGGATGGCAACCCTTTGATTAGATGGATCTCCTGGTGATCATGAAGATTTCGGCTGCCAAAATACATCTGTGTTTACGCCTCACTTCCTACCCCCCACTCCCAGAGAACTACAGGACTCGTGTTGGACACCAGTGAGACGTCACTCAACCCAAACGGACGTCGTCACATCAAACCTTCACCACCCGACCCCCCATGGAGGAGGCAAACCCTTCCTCCAATCCCAACATTAGCGCGGCCAGCCGACACGTCCTCCCACCGCCGTCTTTTGCCCCAGATGTTGTTATATCACAAGCTGATGCCCATTAATAAAGCAGCTCGCCAGTGGCTGGGGTCTGGTCCTTCGTCATTCTGGTGGTGGTGGTGGTGGGGGGGGACTTATTTGGGTCGGCAGCTATTTTCAGCCCTTGATGTTGCCAGGAATCCTTCAGGGAGCAGCCACTGTTTTATAAGAGAGCACATCAATAATTTTCATTGGTGTGTGTCTCTGTCTGCGTGTGTGTGTGTGTGTGTGTGTGTGTGTGTGTGTGTGTGTGTGTGTGTGTGTGTAGACAGGGAGATGAGACACTCGGCAGACAGACTTTATTGGGTTTATACCTGTTTGTGCAGAAGAAAAGTTCAACATCCATCCGAGCAGCTGGTGTGTGTGTGTGTGTGTGTGTGTGTGTGTGTGTGTGTTTCTTCATCCGAGCACATTGGGGTGTGACTGTAGTGAACCCTCGTGTTAATTTGACACCCTATAAACTTCCACCCCAAATCTATATGCAGCTTTTATTCCGGGTGTTGCCTTTTTGACCCACAATCACACGCTTTTCCGAATGAATGCGCTGCTTGGGGACACACACACACACACACACACACACACACACACACACACACACACACACACACGCTGGAGTTAAATAACACCTTTCTTGGTGCTCCGGTTTGCCCCCCTCCCTCTCCGCTGAGCGCTCACACATTGTCAGGATGAAATTGGGGTGAAAAGTCCTTGCGCTCCCCTCACCCCTCCCGCTGGAAGCCGCTGGAAGCGGGGGGGTTAACGGGTTCAAGCCTCCTGCGCTCATCCTCCCTAACCTAAACTCTCTCTCTCTCCTCTCTGTTTTCTGGAGGGGAACACACCGCAGGAGCGCCGGCTAAAAGTCGTCTCAGTATTTTAAGCGGCTTGGGCTAATCTGCGTCTTTCAGGTTTGTTTTGAAAGCGTCGCCGTGGGAATAAAGACGGGACGACAGCGCTCGTCAGCGACGGACCCGAGTGCTCGTAACGCCACCGAGATGTGTGTGCACGCTCTCGTGTAACGACAGATTCCACACACACACACACACACACAAACTCTGACCCGACCTCGAGCTAATCCACCTGGAGCCACTGACCTGTAATGACCGGATCGTCACACCTGCAGCGACACGCTTGTAGGAGGAGCCATTGTGGTGCGGGGCCACGGCGCCGCGGTTCCACTTCACGCTCCGTGGACGTGATGGGGGGCGGGGAGCGGTGCTCCGACGGCGCCGTGTGAAGAGGAAGCAGAGTTTTTCCGCTTGGCTGTCCCCTTTATCTCTCCCTCTCTCTCCGTTTCGCTGCTCGCCACGCTTTTTGTTTCTCCACGCCATTTCCAGCCGAGGGCCCCCGTTCTGTGGCCCCCGTCATTGTGTGCGCTAATGAAGATTAGCCAGCCTACCCTCACACAATGGGCCCCCCACATCCGGAGCACACACTCCCCAAATCCTGCTGCAAGCTGCTAACCCTGGTGGAACACCAGAGTCGTCGCCAACGCCCCCCCCCCACACACATACACGCCACACACTCTGTATGTGTGGACATGACGTGCTGAAAGTCTCCTGATTAGATTAGGGGGGGGTTCTGATGCTTGACGACTCTCACACCCAGAAACAGCAGCTCACCCAAATCCAGTTAATAAGAGACAGAGCCTCCACCACCTCCCCCCTCCCCCCCTACCCCCAGCGAGTGCAACAGCTCCAGTTCTGGGATTACACCCCCCCCCCCATCCTCTATCCTTTCCTATTCTTCTCTCCTCTGCATCTCATCCTCCTCTCCATCATTCATCTCCTTCAGTCTCAAGATGCATCCTCTGCCCCCCCCCCATCCCATCCCACCCTCACCTTTCCCACCCTCCACTTAATACCAGAACAAAGGCTCTCCACACTTTGTCACCAGCTGTTTAGATGGAGCCCAGAGGTCCTTATATGCGTCCACTTGTAGCTGAACCTCTGGCCTCTGAATTACGTCCTAACGCTCTGAAGGTCGCTCTGAAGGTCGCTCTGAAGGTCGCTCTGAAGGTCGCCCATCTCCGCCGTTCAATCTGTGTGCTGGTCGAGCGACTGGGGCGTGTGGTTTACCTTAGCTGGATGGATTGTCCAAACGACATCAGTTTGAGTTTAAAGGGAGGACTTCTTTAAGATGTGGCCGTGTTGTTTTAGTTTCACGTAGAGACAGGAAATGAGGGCCAGAAATCAGTCAATCTGTGCTCGACTACTTCCTGGATTGATTACTGTCCTTGAAACCTTTACCTGTCCGCCAACGGCTCCAAAACGTTGGGAAAACTACAACACAGAACATCAGAAAAGCAGAACCACAGAACCATTCAGATGTTAATGTCACCTTTCTTGCCCCGATACGTCTGTCTAGATCTCCTACTGCGAAGGAGGCCTGAAGGCGGCGTCTGTCGTGTTACGGGGTGGGGGGGGGGGGATTCCCTCATGTCGGCCATGATGTCGGTGTGCTCTCTGTTGTGTCTGCTTGGAGACGGCGATGGGGGAATATGTTTCTGCTCCATTAAGCAGAGGTCAGCAGGTTTGTCGGCCCTCTTAGTGCTCCATCAGTGCTGCTTCCCGCGAGATGAAAGCTACTTTGAACCCCCTCCCTCCTTTGCACACACAAACACACACACACACACACACACACACACACACCCATCGTACACATACACACCCCAACGTGTCGCACAAACCTGCTTTGGCGAGGACATTTCATGCCAAACTCGACCTTACAGTATCCCGTAAAAAGAAAGGTTCAATCCCCGTGTCCAAGAGCAGAAGACTGAGCGTTAAATTAAAGCCAAGGCTTAAGCCCAACATGTAAATGTGGGCATCGAGTCCCCCCCACACCCCCCAAAAAGAATTGCATTTGCTGTCGTGCCAGGAGTGTGTTAGAGCAGAATGGAGTGTGTGTCAGGTTTACAACCCAACGATTTTATTCCCTCAAACTCCGTCAGCGGTTTGTGCTTTAACAACTGGCAGCGTGTTATCAGCTGGAAGCCCCCCCACTTGGGGGGGGGGGGGGGGGCTGCATCGCCCTGGCTCTGACAGAGGGTCTGACGGCTGACCTGATTATTAGCGTGAGGCTAATGTCGCCCGATAAGGCCGTGTGTGTAATTAAGCTGTTTCCACGGCTCCTTATCTGCAGCGAGGTGAGAGACAAGCCGCTGGTCGAGTCGCCCCCCCCCCCCCCGTCCCCCCCCTGCCTTTATCGTCCTCCTCATTTTCCTTCATAAGTTTTTTCTTGCTTAGGTGGGGAGGTGCTCCTCACCTCTTCCCTCCCGTCAAACTGAACTCGCTAATCTGAAGTCTTTGCATGTGAGACCTGGTCTCCATGGTGTCTGTCCCCCCCAGTAAGGGAGATGAATGAGCTCCTCTCTGCCCCCCCCCCCCTCCCCCTAGCTCTGTGTCTTCATGTCTCTGCTGCCTCCGCTGCTCAGGAGTCCCCCCCATCAGGAGCTCCGGGGTCCCCCCTGGCCAAACTGCACCCCCCTGCCGCGCCCTCCGTGGGGAGGAACAGGCGAAGCCAGGATCTTTATACAGATCAGTGTTGAGGAACATGAAGCATTACCCCCCCCCGCCGCCCTGCCCCACACCCTTCGCCCTGGCCCCGCCCTTTAGGCAGGCTCCCCACGGTGACGCCACGCCACTCTCCAAGGAGTCTGCAATCGGGGGGGGGTGGAGCCTTAGTGAGGAACAAGAAGGAGAAAGCCCCTGAAGGGCGGCTTAGAGTGAAGGGGTACTTTGTGGAGGTGTGTGTGTGTGTGTGTGTGTGTGTGCGTTCGGGTTGGGGGGGGGTGTAAGTACTGCTCAGTGAAGCTCTTGATTAGCATCTCTGTCGGCTGTCGTCGTTGATGAGCTCCAGCGGGGCGTCATCGGGTATCGATTAAGCAGCGGGACGCAACCACACAGCAGCCGCCGGCGAGGTGGCGAGGGTGGCCCCCGCCGAGGGGCCACCGGCCATTTAGCCGTCACCTCAAAGTGATGGCTAAGGCCCGGCGCAGCGGATCGATGGGGGGAGACGTGGATACGCTCAAACACTTTGTTCTAGACCCCAGTCGTTATGAAGCGCCGGCGCCCAAACGTCGTCTTCAAATAGACGACTGTAAAGAAGCCGGAGTGAAACGGGAAGACATAAAAATGAAATGAAAAAGAATAAAATTTAAAAAAACAAAAAAACAGTCGAGCAATTTGGTTCTGCTTCTCCCGTTGATGCGATCCTGATGTGTTTCCTCCCCTGTGGGGGCGACACTGTGATTAATTCCTCATAGGGGTTTTAATCAGAGTCGGTGTCGCGTTGGTATAGCATTCGCATCCCGTGAATCACAACCGGGCCCTTTTACTTCTCTGTAACCGGCGACCATGTGTGATTTCAATAAAGGAACGCAAGCAGCAATAAACTTACTGTCAATTAAATGTGCGGCGATGAAAGAGGAGAGGAACGCCGCGTTCATTCACTCACGCTTTTAAAAACGACTGATGCTGGGTGGAGAAAAATCCCCCCGTTGGAGATAGGGGATTCAGAAAAAAGAATCCAGGTTTCAGGATCGCCAAATTGTGGCAACCCCTTCAAGGAAGGTGTTGAAAGGAATCATGGGTAATCTTTCAAAACACCCCCTCCTGCTCGCGGCCTTGTTATATCCCTGCCCTTTTCAACCCCGCTATCATCAGCTGTGAATATTATTCATAGCACCTTGTCTCTATCACAGCATCTGTAAAACTAATCACGGTTATCCTAAATTAATGAGCCGTATCCGCCCCGTTCCATTTATCTGTTTAGTGGTGTTTGGGGGCCCTCCTTTAGGGCATTATGCATGCTCTTCTGTTCATATTTATAACCCCAGCTTTTTATTAGCCACGTAGCGGGGTGCTAACAGTTGGGAAGCAGCCTGCTCTTTGATGGTGATGGCAGGAGGCTCGGCGAGGGCCAAATGTGACGGGGCGAGAGGATCAGCTGCCAGACCGAGGGCCCCGCGGAAAGGAAGGGAGGAGGGAAGAGGAGGAGGGAGGAGACACTTCACCTTCACATAATGAAATGCAGGAGTGAATTATTTCTGGGTCAACCTGCTGGACTTTGAGATGTGATCACCAGATACCTTATGAACAGTTACGAATAGTTATTAACAGTTATTAACAGTTCTCACAGGTGGAATGATAGTCAGTGGCTTCAGCTTCAAGGGGCAGGTGCATGCTGGGACTCGTTCATGTCATGATTTTCCCTGGTCGACAAACTGGTCAGCTGTGAAAGCCTCATTGGTTCTTGCCTTTTTGCTCCGCCCTCGTCTTGTGATTGTAAATCAGACTTCGGTCTAAAACGCCGGAGAAGAACACGAGCACGTTCACAAACTGTCCCGGATTACCGCGTTTGCCTTCAGTCTGCATTTTCCCCTCAGAATCGGGGGCTGCTGGAGCAACCGCTGGATTGTCTCAGCTTATCCTGGCTCCCGTGAAGGAATCATCCCAAAAGCCTTTCAGGAATTGGACCCAGGTTTCATGCAGAGCAAATTGATGTTGGCTCCTGAGACCGGCGTTGGTCCAGCAGCCAAAGTGGGCCACCAGCTCTCCTTTATCCTGGCTATTGTGCGATGCTTTTGGCTCCAGATTCCACTATAACTCACGAGCTCCACGTTCACGTAAAGGCGCGTGAACCGGTTCGTGCACGCTCCCAGGTGTTCGTGCAAACGCGCAGATGAGCTGCGTAATGATTCTTCTTACCTAGCATGATTGCATGCAACCACATCAAGTTCCGGACGCGTGCCCACACACGGCAAACCCTCCCCGCCCCCCTCCACCATCACCTGTGTGACCTTCTCTCTCACAATGTTAATGCCACCACCTGGGGGAGGAGGGAGGAATGGGGGAGGGCTTGATGGAGTGATGGGAGAAAAGAAGGAGAAAGAGCAATGGAAAGGAAACCATCCCCTCACCCGTATTCTGCACGAGTGCACGCCCAGCACACGCGTGTGCGTGTGCATGCATTGGCAGCTCCGTGTCCAAACACGTCCTAGCACGGCGGCGCGCTGTAAGCCGACATTAGCGTGTGTGAATGACGCCTTTCTCCGTGTGCATGCGTGTGTGTTGGTGCACGAGGCCTGTGGCTTCGCCCCCTGACAGGATCCTGTTCTGCCAAATGTCACACTTCCAAAACGGAACGGCCCCCCGCCGAGAAAATGAAGTCAGCACCTTCCTTCACTCCTGACTCCCCCCTCCTCTCCCGCCGTCTTCACCTTGTCCCTCTTTCGCTCCCCCCTCCTCCCCGCTCATCCTTCCTCACACTTATCCTTTTCTATCCTCTTTTCCACTCCCTTGAACTATCTCTGCCACACACACACACACACACACACACAGACACACACACACACACACACACACGGTTTGCGGTCCTAAGCGTTTTGCTGAATAAAGCCCTCTTTAACCGGCTGGTTTCAGCGGATAATTAGTCCTCACCTTGGGAGAGGAGGAGACGACAATGAGGCAAAAGAAAAGGGTGAGAAAATGGTGATTTTGGGGGAATCGATAGGGTGAGGTAGGAGGAGAGGGGTGAAAAGGAAAAGCTAGAAAGGGAGGATGGCAACCGGAGGGCTTGAAGGTGTGCGGGTTGGGTTATTTTTCTTTCAAAACACCCTCAAAATCCTCCTCAAAATAGTTTTCATCATCATCTGGGAACACCGTCTATTTAATGGTGTGAGAACGGACAAAGGGAAAGAACACCTTCTAATTAAATCCAGAGATTCGCTGGCCATCAACCGGATACCTGTCACATGGTGCGTGACGGAAATTATCTTTGAAAGCCATCATGAAAAAAACAAAACAAAAAAAATACCAAAATGTGTTGGCGTTCACGGGGGGGTTGGAAGTACGATTGGAGGAAGTGCGGCGCGTCGTTTTCACGTTGTTGGTCTGTAGCGGCGTTTTAATTTGCTGTCAAGGCAAGCGAGGACTGAACACAGTCGCTAACGCAAACCTTTTGTGTTCCTGGAAGAAGACAAGTTACAGAGAAATCACTCCCTTAGCAACAGACACACCCCCCCCCCCACAAAAAAACCCCAAGAAAAAGTGCTTTTATTTTTAGAAGGTGCAAACAAGAAAAGGGGCGGTGGAGTTGGGGGGGTGTTCACTCTGTACCGCCGTCTTCCTGATCGTGGAACTAGCTGGTGTGTCTGTCTATTTACACACAAATGAAGTGGGGGTGTCCCGCTCTGGCGAAGCTGCTAGCCCCCATCTTAGCTGTCAGAACAGGTTAGCGGCTACAAGCCCAACACAACGATCCTGAGGATCCTCAATGTAGTCGCTTCATCGCGGGACATGAAGCGTCCTTCTTCTGCCCCCCACCCCCTTGTTTAGACTCTTGCAAGCGTGTCGTGTCGTAATGGACTTCATAATGGGGGTGGGGGGGTAACACTTTCTTTACCCTCCATGGGTAGAGGAGATTGGAGTGATGTGGATAAAGCGACTGTGGCCACAGCTGAATAAATCTTCCTATCTTCAGTGAAGCCGGTGTAAGCTTCACAGATCGCTGTTTGACGGGAGTCGGGAGCGTTTCTCCTGCTCTCCGGTCATTCTGCACTACAGTGGCTGCAATCAATCAGTGTGTAATCAATCAATCAGTGTGTAATCAGGCATCGTGCTGGAGCTGCAGGTAATCCTGACAGTCTTGTGGCTATCTGTGTGTGTCTGGACGTGACAGCTGGCACTCTGCACAGTGTGTAAAGGCACATTGGATGATCCGTTGACTGTTGACGGTGCCAAGTGGGATTTGAGCATGAGGGTGGGGTACGTGGGGCAGTCCAGACACCTGCATTCAATCTAAACTTGAGTCTTGACAGTCCTGACTCCTTTCTCTTGCAGACCTGCCTGGAGCTGGAGCGTTACCTGCAGACGGAGCCCAAGCGTCTGTCGGAACTTTTCGATCAGGACCTGGACGGCCTTCTAACTCCAGCCTACCTGAAGGAGGAGGGCGAGGAAGAGCTGACGGATGCCCTGCTCCCCAGCTTGCCCGGCCTCCCTGAGCCTCCAAGCCCACCCCCAATGATCCTGTACCCAACCCTGAAGACGTTCCCCTCCACAGGTGCTATGAAGAGAGACCTTAAATCCAAAGGCCAGGGCCTAGAAAGTGTAGAAGGGATGGAAGGGGTCCATCAGGCCCAGCTGAGTGCCGTCACCTCCCTGACACCTCCATCATCGCCAGAACTGGGCCGGCACCTGGTCAAACCCAATCACACACTGACGGCCTCGGCTGACGGGACTCTTACCCTGAAGCTCGTGGCGAGGAAGGTGGGGCTAAGTGCAGCGCGACTGGTAGCGGCGCACGCTCTCCCTGTGCGGGTGAACGACGAAGACGAGGCAACTGCTTGTGTGATCGGGGTCGGGGAGCTGCCCGAAAACAAGAAGAGGATCCACCGCTGTCAGTTCAACGGCTGCAGGAAGGTGTACACCAAGAGCTCCCACCTGAAGGCTCATCAGAGGACACACACAGGTGAGACCTCACTGTTAGCTGTCATAGCCTGTGAATATGAGCACACGGTTGTCTGATAGATCATGTGACCCTCTGACGGGGGAGCTTAGAGGTCACCTCTCACCACGGCAGCCACCAGCTGCTAATGACGTTGATTGACACTCATTTCTAAAAAGACTCAACCCTGAAGCTGAACGGCTGCTGCGCGTTGAGAACAGGAAGTTTGCACACATCTTTTAAAAATGGAGGATTAAACAGAAACTAAAAAGCCTTTTATCAGATTGAAAGTGCAGATTTTTTGTCCTTACTGGAAGTGAAACTCTTAGTCCCTTTGGTTCAGTGTGGTTTTTTAGTCTTCCATTGGTTTCTCCTTGAGCGGTCACACGTTCATACAACATGAAACAGTTTCTGGAGAATTATGTGGATGTGTTCAGGAGATTGTCTGATTTCCCAGAAGAAACATAAACTGTGTGCTGGTTTCAGCATCGACATGTGAGGGCTGCTACTAAACTTACTCAGATCAGATACGCAATGCACACAAGATGATAAGAAACATAAATTCTAATCTAGTTAGTCCTCCCTGCATCCCTGGCTAGAGCCAATAAGGACTGGCCCCTCCTTTCAAGGTGCTTCTAAAGACAGACGGTGGGCGGGGGGAGCCATAACTCCTGCTCTTCCATCTCAATCCCAAACCACTCAGACCCTGTCGAAGAGCTGCCTCCGTCTGAGGAGCTGCCCCCTGATGGATGGATTGACCTGAATAGGCTGCCGTCTTCTCGTTTATTCAGGCCCCCCCTGCCCTCTGTGCGCTCCAGAAGTCAGTGGTTCTCATCAGGGGATGGAAGCTACCTGCTTTAGCGCGAGTGCTAATAGGGTGATGAATAATGCAGAGTGTTCATTTTTAAATGGGTTTAGATCCAGGTGCCTGGGCTGGAAGGAGGTTGAGAAATGCTTTTTGATTCTAATCTTTGGAGGAAGGTCAGGCTGACTCCAGTGTGCAGCATCTGTGTGTGCCTTCATTAATTAACAGGGTTAGGGTTCGGCGTCCCGTACGTCACATCCCATTCAAACCCTGCACTGCTAATGCAATCCATGCTAATTCAGCTGGTGTGAGCAATCTCCATTTGAATCCCTTTTGAAATAATTGGGCTCTCTGTCCCCTAAGACAGCGGTCCCCAACCACCAGTACGTGACCCGATACAAGGTTGCGGGCCATTAGGTACCGGGTTGCGGCAGGGCGGCACAGAACGTTTGAATTTTTCTTTTATTTTATTGATTAGCAGTCTAAAGATGTTTTATTTTGAAAAGTAACTTCTGTGCGGAATGTCACACAAACAAACACGTGCATCTGTGCCTTTTGACAGGTCTTCATCACGTGACAGGTTACCAGCCATTACCCCCCAAAATTAAGCACCCACTACTGCGCCAGTGTTCTGGATTGAAGTCAAAGCAAAATATACTGAGATCACCTGCTTCCATTTCCAACCTCCTATCTCTGTCAAGAGGGATTTTTTGCAGTGACCATAAACAGAACCAAACTATGGAGTAGACTGGATGTCCGGAACACACTTCCTGTGTCATTGTCTCCCGTTACCCCTAGATCAGCGGTCCCTAACCACAATTTCTCATTATTATTATTATTATTATTATTTGATTGACTTGTTCACTCTTTTATAGAGAAATGATCAGTATTTCTCCTACGTTGAATGCACTGATCATAAGTCGCTGTACTTCAAAATAAAACTCATCAGTGCCGTCACTTGAATCAAGTTTTTTATTATAATTATTTCTGAGTTTTGAACTGCCAGGCAGGAGGCCTAGAGGAAGACCAAAGAGTAGGTTTATGGATGTAGTGAAAGATGACATGAAGGTAGTTGGTGTGAGAGAAGAGGATGCAGAAGACAGGGTTAGATGGAGGCAACTGATTCACTGTGGCGACCCCTGAAGGGAAAAGCCCAAAGGAAAAGAAGAAAGAAGATTTTGTTTAATTATTTCATTTACAGAAATGTTGATTATCCATTTATGTAAAAAAAAAAAAGGTTGCTTATTGTCCATTGATGTCTGCATTTTACATAAAACCACTGCAGTGATTTTACATTAGACTACAGCTGTCCTGGCATCACTAACAATTATTGAGCAAATGGGGACTGGTTTGTGAAAATATTGTCTTAGATGAAACTGGTCCATGGCGCAAAAAAGGTTTGGGACCGCTGCCCAAAGAGATGCATTCAATGGCATAACGAGATGTGAAAGGCAGCATTTAAAATGAAATGCATTGTGGGCTACAGGCTGGACCTGGGCTAACGCGTAGCTGCTTCTGAATGCGCGGCAGCCGGTGGAGGTACAGCTATAAGCATCCATCATGCTAAATCCAGTTAGCAGGACTTAAATGTGATTGTCTTGATTCAGACCACCTACATCTCTACCGTAACAGCTGACAGATCACCGGAGCATCACTCCAGACGTGCGATGTGTTTCCTGGCTCCGCCTCGCTTGTGGTTTATGTGAAGATGAGAAAAATCAACCTGTCAATGAGTGCGGGGGATCCTACCCCCAGCTGTGCACACGGTGGGTTCTGCACTATGGGTTCTACAATGTGGGTTCTACAGTGTTGGTTCTACACTATGGGTTCTACACTGTGGGTTCTACACTGTGGGTTCTACAGTGTTGGTTCTACACTATGGGTTCTACACTATGGGTTCTACACTGTGGGTTCTACACTGTTGGTTCTACACTATGGGTTCTACACTGTGGGTTCTACAGTGTTGGTTCTACACTGTGGGTTCTACACTATGGGTCCTACACTGTGGGTTCTACACTGGGTTCTACACTGTTGGTTCTACACTGTGGGTTCTACACTGTGGGTTCTACACTGTGGGTTCTACACTGTTGGTTCTACACTGTGGGTTCTACACTGTTGGTTCTACACTATGGGTTCTACACTGGGTTCTACACTGTGGGTTCTACACTGTTGGTTCTACACTGTGGGTTCTACACTGTTGGTTCTACACTATGGGTTCTACACTGGGTTCTACACTGTGGGTTCTCCTGGAACAAGGAGCAAGAAGGCACCACTGGTGTGTCGTGTCCACAGGCTCCCTGGTTCCACTCCAGGCCAACCGGTCCAACTCCGGAGAACCAGTGCCAGTTTATCAGGGGTCACAACTCGTTATTTTTAGCGTTGGAAGCAGCACAGGTCCAGGATGCCAGGAGGTCCTGGCAGCCGCTCCGCTACTCTGGTCCAAAGTGAAATAACTGAACAACTTTTTGGAAAGATTAGCATGAATTTTGCTGCTGGCGGTCATGTTGATGTCCAAACGGATCCTGCTGGCCGGCTTATCAACGGGCAACAATATCAGTTCAACTTCTACTTCCAAATGAATGTTGACAAACCAGAATCCACAAGACCATGTAATACAATTATTTAATATGGATTTAGTTTAAGCTACAAATCTCAAGCTAATGACTCCAACCCTTAATCAGCTGATCAGCCGATGGTTTCATGAGCCAACACTGCCTGAGAACATGGGAGGTGTCAGCTGATGAGGCGTCACTTCCTCTTAGAATCAATGACACTGAGGTGCAGTTTAACATCTCACACCGTAAACGGTTCGGTTCCAAGAAGACCCCCGCCAGCGTATCCTTGTCTGTTCAGAGAAAAAAGCATCAAGTAACGTCCATCCTGTTATTCAAACTGGAGGAATGTCGACATAAGACAAAAAAAATGCCCACAGAAGTTACACCGAAAGACAGAAGAAGAGGAGAGAGTGAGACAAAGAGTGGATGAAGACAGTGTTGGGGAGGGGGGTGGTACAGTAGAGCTACCCTCTTCAGAGAGAGACAGCAGTGCCACGGGCCCCCCATTCACAGAGCCATTATCCTGACAAGTTTAAAGATGTCATTACTCAAATCCTCTTTTTCTTAGTTGTTATTTCCATAAATTACTGCTGGAGAAAAGGCTATGATTTAATCTGGAATTAGACGGGCTGAGTGGGAATGACGGTGGCCTGTAGAGCTCTCTGTGAATAGGCTTATGGCAGATAAGGAATAGGACAATTAGATTTTGGGCCGGGTGAAGCGACGGCTAGAACACGAGCACCGCTCACTTATTCTATCCTCCTTTCTCATTCCCCTGTTCTTCATTCACAGTATCTTTCAGTCCACTTCCTCTTCCTCTGTATACCTTCTCTCATCCTCTTATTTTAAAGCTCTACCAACGTGTTTAGGAATGGTATTTTTACTCTAAATTAACCTTCAGGCCAGTTGTAGGATGGCAGCATTCCTGCCCTACTAGCCACACCCCTGCTAACCACACCCCTGCAAGCCACGTCCCCACTAACCACACCCTCCGCCAGCCACACCCCGGTTAGCCACATCTCCGCTAGCCACACCCCTACTAACCACACACCTGCTAGCCACATCCCTGCTAACTTCATCCCCGCTAGCCACATCCCCGGTATCCACATCCCCGCTAGCCACACCCCCGCTATCCACATCCCCGCTAGCCACATCCCCGCCAGCCACACCCCGGGTTAGCCACATCCCTGCTAGCCACATCCCCGCTAGCCACACCCTGGTTAGCCACATCCCTCCTAGCCACACCCCGGTTAGCCACACCCCTGCTAGCCACACCCCTGCTAGCCACATCCCCGCTAACCACATCCCCGATAGCCACATCCCTGCTAGCCATATCCCTGCTAGCCATATCCCCACTAGCCACATCCCGCTAACCACATCCCCGCTAACCATATCCCCACTAGCCACATCCCCGCTAGCCACATCCCCGCTAGTAACACCCCCGCTAACCACATCCCACTAGCCACACCCCTGCTAACCACACCCCCGCTAGCCACATCCCCGCTAGCCACATCCCAGCTAACCCAATCCCTGTTAGCCACACCCCGCTAGCTACCTGAGTCACAGAGGATGTCATAGGACGGATGTCATTAGATTGAAATTCAATCTTGTGTTTTTGTTTTTGGAAAAAGGAAGAGTTTATTGAATTTGCAATGGCAGGTTCTGGCCCACATTCTTTAAGGTTTTCAGATGGGGGGGGCAACGTTTTTCTAATAGCGAGGTGTGGTTAGCTCAGGTGGTGACGTTGGTAACAATCCTCCCC
The DNA here is from genome assembly GCA_013358685.1 of Antennarius maculatus. NCBI lineage: Eukaryota > Metazoa > Chordata > Actinopteri > Lophiiformes > Antennariidae > Antennarius > Antennarius maculatus. The sequence goes on from CM023629.1 coordinate 3,293,272, forward strand.
TACTCCTGTCTTCTCTTTGGCTGTTTCTGTCTCCCAGTCAGTCGAGGCCAGTTTTATCAGCTATAGCAGAGTAAAATTAGCATTCTTGCTAACCCCCGTTAGCATTTGCAGCTTCTCCTAACACTGAGATAAATTTGAATAAATTTATAAATTTGAAATGTCTTTTCTGATCGGAAGTCATTTTCACACAACTCCTCCTCTTCCTCAGTCTGTGACGTTCCTCTTTAACCCCGTCCTATCCTCCTCTCATTCTCATTGGTCGGTACCCGTTGTGGGTGGAGCCCTGCGAGACTCCTTCTAATGACCTGGAGACCCGGCGCAGCCTCCAGCGTCCCTTCCAGCTAATGGAGGGAATGAAATTACGTGGAGCGCTGGCACCCGAGAGGCTGACACAATGCTAGTGTGTGCATATATGTGAGCGTTCGGAAGCTATATATTACAAGTAATTGGATTACAGCGACTCAGGAAACACCTGGTTATCAGATTGCATATGAGGGATATCAGACTACCAATTTGATTATAGTCCAAAAAACAAAACAAAAAAACAAAAGAGTTTTGATTTAACATCATTTTCCCCTGTAATTATAAATGTAAACATTTTCAATCTGAATAAGAAATAATCCACTTAGCTTCATAATCAGAATATGTTTAACAAGTGGCATAATCCAGAAGTAACAGAGCATAATCAGATTACTCTGCTGGTTATTAAGATTATTAAACTGGCTAATCCATGTGGATTAAAATCCCTTATGGCAGTTTTAAAGTGACCTCCTTCCTTCTGGTTTGTGTTTGCGTTAAAGGCGAGAGTACACCTGTTCTGCCTGCCCGTGTTGGCGATGGAGGGGGCGCTGTTGCCTGGCAACATGGCGGCGTATCGTTGGAGGAGTCGCTAGTTGAGTGGTTATGTACTGCTGCAGGCTCTGGTCTCTTAGTCACCCCCCCCTCCCAGCTTTGCTTCTCCTACCTCCTGCACCACTACCACCACCAGCACCACTAGAACCCCCCCCCCCTTGCCCCGTACAGCAGTACGGTTACCGTCGCTAGGCAACTGCCTCCGTTCTCTGCCAGCGTGCTCGGTAATTGGCCAGTGGCATGGCGGCGTGCCGCTGCCAGATCCAGCCAGATGCAATGACTATTGCCTCCTCATGTTTCAGTGTCCCCTCCTCCTCGCACACAAACACACACACATACACACACCCCGCCCCCTTGCTCCCGTTGCTAGGCAACACATTCAGGCATCCCAGCCTCCTGGGAATTTCATTGGCCAGAGTAGGATGGCCCAGACCTGCTGCTCCAGTGTTTAGCGAGGCAGCATGAAGGAATACGTATGGAGACGGACCGGGCTAATTCCTGGCTCTGCCTCTACCAGGAACACTGTTTTATTTTACTAGGGGATGAATTCATTCTCCTACATCCTTTCCTCAGCGCAGCGTTCAGCAATGCATTTGATAGGAAGTGGTTTTCCAGGTCACATGGGGAGATGGCTATTGGTTGTTTTTTTGGCCCTCCCTTTCAACCGATCAGCGTTCCATTGGAGGACAACTTCTCTAGGAAATTGCAGGTCATGTTGGTGGCATATAATACAGTGGAACAACACACACTTGGCTCTAACGCATTATTGATTTCTTTAGCGCCCCCCCCCCCTCCCACCTTGACCAAATCTCCACAAAATTGGTGGAAATTCTCCTACAGCTGTTACAAATACTGTTTCCACAAGCTTCTTCTCCATCACGATCGTCATCAGGGGGCAGCCGATCCATCAATGATGTCCCATTTGATAATGAAGCTTTGTGCCGGAGCCACTGGGGGGGGGGGGGGTGTCAGTGTGTCACCATCCCGGTGCTCCAGTTGCCAGCCAGCGGTCCAGATGGGATGTGACGGATGCAGGTGACATTTCCAGAGCTGGACGCAGCTGGCAGATTGTGGCTCCTCACCATTACACCGTGCGACTGGCCTAATTATCACCCCCCCACATCCTGCTGGGCTCCTCCTGCCTTAATCCACTTCTGCAGCACTTTTCTCCTACTCCACTTTTCATTTTTCCACTCCTCTTCTCACTCTCTCATCCACCTTGCTTCTAATCCCCTTCCTTTCTCATCCTCTTCTTCTTTTGCTCCACTTCTCGCTCGTGTTCTGCGTGTTCAGCGGGATATCAGACCAGTGGGAGCGTCTCCATCTCACTCCTGAAACACCAACCTTTTTCTTTTTATTAAAAAAAAGAAAGAGAGAAACTGAAGGGAGGCAGAATCGTATCGGCGTAAAAAAAAAAAAAAAAGGCTGAATGACTTCAAGATGCGCCGCATGTTTGGATTTTTTTTGCATTAGCGTGTACCACAAGTCGTGCGATTGGAGGATGAGCTGGGTAACAGGTGCTCATGTGTGTTTCACTCTCCCCTAGGTGAGAAGCCATACAAGTGCTCATGGGAGGGCTGTGAGTGGCGATTCGCCCGGAGCGACGAGCTGACGAGGCACTACCGCAAACACACCGGCGCCAAGCCTTTTAAGTGCAACCACTGTGACAGGTCTGTCAACACACACGTCTCCTCCTACCCTTATGTGTTCTTCCTCTATTTCCAAGGGTTATTTGAAGTGGTTCCACCAGCACAGCGGGTGACGCTTCCGCTTTGTGTTTCATGCAGTTTGGTTTAGTAAAAATGTGCGACTAGATGCTGGTAACACCCAAAATGTGTTTGGTGCTGACCCATTTTTAAAAGCATTCTAGCAGGATTCCTAATGCTGCAAAACATGCAAGATTGCAGCCAGTTTCCGTCACAGGGAATCGAACAGGACGCTCACATACACACACACACACACACACACATTGATCCACACGCAACGTATTAATAGTGCATCCTCACATGGAAGCGCTTGGCCTTGATTTGATAGCTGCGTTCACACCGGGACAGAGGTGTGAAATGCCAGTGGAATCCATTAGCGCTATCACACACCACTGGTATAGAATATTAATTTACACTTTTTTGGGTGCTCACATTTGTTGAACATTAACAGAGCCGTTGCTCGCAGCTCAAACCCGTTTAAAAAACGTATTCCACATCAGAGAGGTGGCTGCGTTTCTCACCCGGAGAGGCTGACCTCTAACCCGGATGCAGCAGGAAATATTCTTCTGATCTGGAATAAAGCCATAGAGGTGCAGGTTCATCGTTTGAAGGTGGGATCTGCTGCAAATCTTTAGTCGCTCTGGCTGAGCTTCATTGTAAGTTAATTGTGATGTCCTTAAATGTGACATCAGACATTCGCTCACACCTCTGGGATCTCTGGGTAATCTTGTCAGAACATCCACATATTTATGTTAAAGCCCTCCAGGTGGAAACCGTTGGGTCAAAGGTCATTTCCACAATGTTTGACTAGCGGAATATGCTTTTTTAAAATGTATTTTAGCACCGAAATGGCATTGTTCTTTATTTCCTGAAAAGTGAAATAAATGTTTTAAATGTTTGATCAATACTGAACAAGTTTGAAAATCCACATCTTTAAGATTTAAAAACATCCCACCTTTAATCATGTAGAGGTTCATTATGAGGGCACAGAAAGAAACCCCCTCAACCGGGGTGTTCTGATTTAATGAGAGTGTGTGTGTGCGTGCGTCTGTGTGTGTGTGTGTGTGTGTGTGTGTCTGTGGCAGGTCTCATCTGGACAGACAGTAAATACAGTATTCCACCCTTTTCCATCCTTCTTTCCCACCTCCCACTCCCCACACACACCCAGACACACACACACACACACCCACACACACACACACACACACACACACACACACACACACACACACACACACACACACTCACCCTGCAGGCACACCCCTAATTCGTGCCCACCTCTGTCATGCATTTCAAGCCATCAAAACTCCTCCAGCCCAACACACACACACATACACACACACATACACACACACACCCTGCTGAGATGAAGGAAAAGGGGAGACAGAAAAGACGGGGTAGGGGGGTGGGGTTGAAGATGGGCGTGGGGGAAGGAGACAGACCCACGGTGTGCCAGCTGGTGTCGTGCCCCCAAGTCGTGACTCATGCTTTACCATCTGTCTGGCAGCGACGCACACACACATGAACACGCACATATGAACACACACACACACATGGACACACAGATGAACGCACACATGCAGGTGTGGCAGTAAGATGGATGACTGGTGGCTCATCACAGTGCCCCCCCCCCCCACACACACACACACACACACAACGCCCCCTCCTGGCCTCACACTGATTCATTCAGACAGTCGCCTGTATCTCAGTGGGAACAGCCAATCTGAAAGCGGCGTCAACAAAAACAAACTAAAACTGAGCTCCGCCACAGCGGGGGGGTTGGGGGGGGGGGGGTGACTCCAGCACCGGAATCACGTCGGTTTACGTTGGTTTATGTCAGTTCTGAGAGGCACGACGATAACTGTTATCAAACTACGATCATGCAATCAAAAGCTGTTCCCTTTAAGATCAATTCTCGTTTTGGAACAACAAACCTTCCCTCCAAAAGGTTTCGTAGAGGAATTAGCAATCCGGCGGCGTCTTTCATGATTACCACTTCGGAAAACTTCCAAACAAGTCTCCAGCTCCAATAATTCCAAACGTGCTAATCACCACAACATGCAGCTACCAATTAGCAAGAAAAGAAAGCAACACATGCTTTTTTGAATGGGGGAGCGGTAGCTGTGGCGTTAGCTCAGTGAGCGCACGGCACAAACGTTAATCTGGCATTGATGGGAAACACGGCTGCTCCTCAATGTGGCTAATAAACAAAAACGCCAGCTGAAAGCACGCGTTCTATCAATTTGCGGCAATCAGTTTTGAAATAATCAAACATTTTTTGAAGCCCTGGCAGAAGAAGAGAAACTGGCGAGAGCGATTTAATTTCTCATCTTGCGGTGCTGCCCTCGCAATCCTGCGAGGCTGATTTCAGATGAGAGGCGTTCCATTCGTCTAATTTAGCTATCGTTTTACAGCACATGTTTGCCTGTTGCTGTACCAAACCCCCCCACTCCATGCTGTTTCAACTGATTCATCTGCGGGCTCCTAGTTATTCATGGCACAGCTGAAGTCATTAGGACCGCTGCTGAAAATGCTGATTATCAATTAGTTACACATATACTAATTGCGTGTGCGTTAGTTGCTCAGCACTCACTAGCTAACGGGAGCGTTTAGCTCCGCCCGTGAAACAAGCGTGCCGCTAACAAGCTGCTCTCTGTCTCTCTTTGGTTGCAGGTGCTTCTCGCGGTCAGATCACTTGGCGCTACACATGAAGAGGCACATCTGAGGAATTCAAGAGAGGTCAGCGAGAGTTTAAGAGAGGGAAAGAGAGGGAAGGAGGCGGAGTGGAAGGAGGAGAAGGGAGCGTCATCTGCAGAACATCAACACCACGGAGGTCTGGACACACAAAGATCGCCAGGATCGGTGGCAGACGCACCACATGGAGACGCCGACTACAGACAGAAACACGGGCAAGACGGTCGATCTAAGCCCAACCAGTTGGTCCACGATGCCACAGCGATACCTCACAGACATCTCCCAGCATTGTCTTACGGATGATACCGATATGTCTAAGGGGGGGACGCCACGCAACAAACGGGAGGGATCTTTGCACCTGTAGTTGGCAGCTCTTAGTTGTAGTCGTCTTTGAAAATCGTCCCTCGATGAAACTCTTCCAAAATGCCAGCCCTGTTCACGCAGCAGTGCTCCACGCGGCGCCCTACTTGACCAGTTGTACAGTCGACGCCAGACTTGCTTGTTTTGTATCGTCACAACTTCCTGTCAGAACGACTAGCTTGAGTGGAGAGCGTCGTCTCCACGATGAACGCCAAGCCAACTTTCACGCTGTCAGCTACCCACAGCCTTCACAAGTCACCAAAGGTTATTTTATATACAAGACTTATGATAATTTTACAGTTTGTCCCCTGACCTTTGTCCTATCTGGATCCATTTATAAATCCTTTCTGGTTCGTTGGCATCGGAGCACTTGTTTGAACGGAGCATTAGATTGGATTTATGGAGTGGTTGCGTTGACGCTTTTGAGACTGATTGAGGTCATCCGGCGGATGGCTCGCTGGGAACATCATCTGTATGAGGTTAACTAATCTGCTCTGGGAAAGACTGTCCATCTCCTAGAATGTCAGATGAAATCAAGAAATGCTCGATGGCTCCTTAGAGGGTTATTTCTCCCTGGGATATTGGCTCTTACGAGTTGTCATCAGGAACTGTTGCACAATTGACTCTTTGAAATTCTTTTTGTAAAAATCCCCTCCGTCTTGAACCGGGAGACAATTTGGGACTCACCAGACACTGGCTTTCACACGGCGCCGAGGCCAGTCGGCGGCCACATGCACAAATAGATGCAGCCAGCTGACTGTGATAGCACACCCAACGCAAGATCACTGTATCATGAAGGCTATATTGTTTCTAAGAAAAGATTCTCCTATTTGTTCAAAAAAGGACAATTGAAGAGACAATTTTAACAATAAATAACTTGGAAATGGATGCAGCCGAGAAAACAAACGAAAATACAAATGTCTGCTGTCGATGCCTGAAATGATCTCTTTGGCCTTTGAGAGTGATTGGCGCCTAACTAGCCACTGGGTCAAAGCGTGTTTTGTCCTGTTATCACCACCCATGCAGATATCTTCCAATTTAGCAGCTCTCACTGAAGCAGAAAAGCAGCACTCAGCAGCTCTCCTAAATGGGCCCTATGCATATCCAAGAACAGTCCTGCTGACTTCCTGACCCTAATTCTATGTCCTGATGCAGATTTGTGCCCTGCTAGACATGGATGGACTTGCAGGAAGGCACATGACACAAAGTCAATCAATTGGGTAGCTCTACTTGGAGCAAATCAATGTGAATGTATCTGTTGTAGGTCGGTACACCTCACTGGGCCAATGAATAGTCTTGATGGTGGTTGGTAAGATCATACTGGAAACCATTTGTGTTGATATGGTAGTTTCTCTTTTTCACACTAGAAAGGACTGGTTGGACTGAAACTCACTGGTGAACCATTACTGGCATCTTTTACTGGTCATACTGGACCACTCATGGGTGCAGAGTTCCGCTGAAATGTGTATCTCCTCAGCTGGCAGAAATAAAAATCAGCTAATGAAACTGCGTGGGAGCGAAGCCCACACACAGGACACACTCCAGGAAAACTGGAACGAACTGCCTCCCGTCTGATAAAACCAAGCCCGGTGCAGCATTAGACAACAGTCTTGTCTCTCATCTGCAAATTAATTTTCGACAAATTTTGCCTCGAGTTAAGCTCACACAAATCAAACAGGCAGCTGCACAAAAGTAGATTGTCGGTACTCTTACAAACACAATAGAGAACAACTATTTAAAGGTGTTGAATCTTTATTTTAAAAGACTTTTAATACTTTGGGGCGAAGCAGACACGCAGCAGTCTGCTTTTTGGCAAGGGAACCACTAAATTGATTTCCCTCTATATACCAGAGGCGCATTTCAATTTTGTGTGTGAACACAGCGCAGCTCAATCATATCCAGACGTGATCCGTCTGCGGCAGGAGATGCCATATCACCTCCTGCTCAAATATTGAACTCTTTCTATCTAAATGTGTTTTCAAACCAGACTCCTTTTTAAATTCAGCATCAAAGTGACAGGCCTCGCTTGGAGCGGCCACCAGGAGGAACAAGACAAGAATTCTAAGTTTCTTCCCAGCCTTCCGGGGTGATACCAGCCATTATTTTTGTTTTGGGCTCTCATAAAGGCAGACATTTGGCACTTGGTTTGCAGATGATTCAAAATACCTGAGTCAGATGGGAATACGGGACCAGGTTCGTGGTTTTCTCTTCATATCGTGTCCTTACTGTACAAGATAAAATGAAGGATAGCAGTTTAACCCACGGGTTGGAATTGTATCGTTAAAGGCAGCTTTACTTGTGTGTGTCAGTATTTCAATGGGGCACTCTTATTTAAGTGAATGGCTGTGAATGTGTGGGAACGTGCAGCTCGGGATGTGGTTTTTGCTCATGTTCTATACCAATCAGAGGACTGTGGACTCCGACATTGGATGTGTCGCAGAATCAAGGCATGGGAGTATTCAAACTACAGGACGCTTTAAAATTTGGACTTTAAAAATTGTCACGTCATGCCCTTCGCTCAACAACAGCGATTTGAGATGTGAATGTGTTACCGGAAGGTTGTTTCATGTTGTTTCTGAGGGTGCGTTCACTTCTGTGTCATGTTACTGAATGATTGTCAATTCTGCCGTGCCTGTGTGTTTTTTGTCTGTTTGTATTTGCACTCTGAATTTTTTGAAGAATCACTGGCATATCCGATGCTCTCCGTCTTGTCCACACAACCCCCCCCGGTGATGACCTCCTGATCACAACGTCTGTATAATAGCTGTTTTTAGCACAAACATACACATTGCATACGTAAGACCTGGTATTGGGACGCGCATACGTGCACACAGACGATCCTAAACACGGAACACTAATCTGCACACATACATGAACAAGCACATTGTGAATCCACAAACCCAGATGTACACACTCTGGTGTGTTTTTTGTTCCACCTTGTGGGAGCCAGACATCCTGACTGCAGCTCTGGCTCTCAGAAAGGGGGGAACCATGTATTACTATGTGTGGCACCACCTCTGTTTCCACCAGGTCTGAATTTCAAATCAAACGCACCCGCTTTTTCTACCAGCATCCCCTCCTTCCGACCCGCCCCCGCCATCTCCATTTCCCGACATGATCCCTTTCAACTCCTCTCCTGTGTCCGTCTCCTTCTTCACCTCCTCGCCTGCTTCTCCACCTCTTCCTGCGTCACTTTTCTCCTTTTATTTCGGTGTACAAAGTGTTTCAAATTTATCATTTGTATATTATGATGTATGGGTACGATAATGTTCTTTATTATGGAAAAATGGGAAAGATTTATTTTTGTTACCGGTTTGTTTCATAATTCTTTTTTTAAATTGGTATTGTAATATCTCTATGCAAGGAACTGTTCGGTGAATCGTTTTTATTTAAGAATGTAATTATGTGTAATAAATGGTAGAATCAGCTTGGCATGGTGTATTCATGGTTCCTGGCAACAATATGCACCCAATCATTCATCTCCTCAAAGAATATTTTCCGATTTGCTATCGAGTCTCACCCAGAGAGCCATTCAGTGTGCTAACAATGGACCCGGAGTGCATTAGCATACCCTTTAGCTTTTGTTATCATTGACCAGACAAATTTGAAGGACCGGCTGCTTTACTGTGGCTGCATTTGCACACTTAAAGTGGATTAAAGTAGGCAGGAAAACTAATTTCCACCCTGCTTTATTTGCGTAAAACCACCCTTGGATGGATAAAAGGAGCCCATGATTTATCGTTCCTTTCAATCAAACACAGGAAAACGGCTAGAATGCCTTCACTTTGACTGAATGCAGTCTCCTGTGTCCCACGGAGGGAGCTACGGCATGCTAATTACATCTGTTAGCAATCAGGGTGATGACTTATCTGCTATTCCTGCCTTTTGACCATGACTACCTGATAAAAGGGTAATCAAATAACTAATGGATAATTAGGGAGTAATTACTCCTTGGTAAATGGTCCTATGCAGTGTATTAATTCTCCTTGGGTCTGGCAGTGAGAAACTCCCATAAGGTTTTTTGTTTAATTTAATACACCCTAATTGAAATAGGCACCCTCATCAAGAAGCTTACATGTATCTGTCGAACTTAATGTTCGTCTATCTGTAATTACAGCCAGCCCCACATTATCCACCTAACTACACCTACTACGTCAATCCCGGAGACACGTTGTGAAATTAGAAACGATGGAGTCATTTTTCAATAAAGGTCGCATGTCCCATGAGCGCGCTCCCATCATCGTTTTCCATTCGGCGTGATGGAAATGAGGTTATATGTGAGTTCACAGCAGAGCTAAATGGTCTTAATGTGCTTCGGCGGCAAGAGGACCACTTCCACGTCAACACACACTCTGAAAGATTTAGACATCGTGCGGTGTGGTCTTTTCTGTTTGGTGCACTCTCAATAAAAGAGTTACACGTGCAGCAGTAAAATGTGCTACATGTTAATGCTAGCATAGGAACATACTCACTGACTCAGCAAAATGACGATAGGAAGAGGAAAATGGGAGGAGTATGAAAACAAAATATGAAGGATACTCTAAACCGGATGGTCTCTTCAATGGAAGAGTTAAAGAGCGAGTTAAAGAGCGACTTTAATAAGTTAAGGAGTGACTTTGATAAAAAGTTTGAAGAAAAGCTAAAACAGATGCGAGATGCCATGGAAGAAATAAAGGACAAAATGAAGAAAATGCGGAAGGACATGGATGAAAAAGAACAAAGAATTGTTGTCTTAGAACAGGTACAACAAAAAAATGGATCATTTGGAACAAAGCATTCGTATAAAAATAATAATGATGTGATGGCATCAAAATCAAGCTGAGGAATTACAGACATGCTGTGGCCAGGGGAGAGGGAACATAAGCTAATATTCCTTAGACGCTTGTTTTTTCTGATAATGGTGGGAAACCAGAGAACCCAGAGAAAACCCATTCATACACAAAGAGAACACGCATCGGGATCGAGTGGAGCTAGCATTAACACGCTAATATTTTCTAATTCGAACTCAACCCAGGCTCTCTGGACATTCTGTGTTGATGACAACCCATCTGAAGCTGCTGATGTGTTCTATCATGATACACAAACCATAGTTTTGCTCAAAGCTACACCCAGTTAGCATTGTTAGCTCAATCCAAACCTGCACACGTTCCACACATTTTCTCCATTTCTAACGGCACTTGACAGCTGGCAAATCAATGCGCAGAGACAGAGTGGAATGAGGTGGTTTGTTCTCCTGCTAATTACACAGGGGATCCCAAGCAGAATAATCTGAATAATGGAAAAGCCAAGTTGATAAACACGGCTGTTGAATGCTTGGTTACACGTGTGCAGTCATCCTGTCCTCACTTCTCCTTGCATGCATGAAATGATAAGATCTATGTAAATCTTGTAGGACAAAAGGATTAGAACCACGATATTATCTGGCTGCGCTCTTCCAAACATGCATGTTGTGCTTTCGGATTCTGGCTCTCATTCAAAGGTCTTGATCGTAATATTTGTCTGTACTGTTTACTCCATGCATGGTAACAGCGCCACATTTATCGCGCAGATTTTTTTTTTTTTTTTTTTAGTACTTAAAGCTCATCATTTAGGAGCATCTCGTCACCCTGTGATAGTCTTAGCTTCAGCATTCACTGCTCAAACACCTGAGCACCTTTCAGAAACGCCGTATTTTGTTTTAAGTACCGTGTTTCAGCCGTGAATGGAGCGACAGCGCTGACTGCTACAAAAGGAGGCCGTTTCTCCCGGCGAGGCGGTGATTCACTTAACCGGCAGAACACGATGGTTGAGCAACAGAAGACTTCACCAGGGGAACTGCCAGCGCCTGTGGGTGTCTTGTAGCCGTTTGGCAGCAATGTGGGGATGTTATTGTCACATCTGGCACCGCGGAGCTGCCAGCAAACTGGGAACGAGCTACAAGTTTAAAGCCTCCCTCACAATATCCTGTTCCACGCTTGGACTGTGGCATGCTCTGTCGCTATGCTGGGAGATAACACCAAGTCCTTGCAAGATTACTACTATGCTGGTAATCTGCATGGAGACGAACTTCGTTTATGAATGGCTCAAAATCTCCTCTTGACTACACCAGAACAGAGCTGACCGAAAACGAGCTTTCAAAGGGATGGAGACATGCATTGTTTGGTTCCTGAGCAGTCAGGTGCTTTGGTATGTCCAATTAGAGGGAATCTTTGGATGCGGGCCTCAGTAATTAAAGCCTAATGCTGCTGGTAGATTCAGAGACGCGTTCTCATCAAGCTTTCGTTAGTGTCCCTTCTAGTGATGCTCAGAGAGTCAGACCGGTGGTTCAGGAGTAGACATGTCACTGTCCTGGTTCTAACGATAGTCTGTGTCTATATTCATTACGTTCCTGCATTGAGATAATGCAAGGCCTTGCTTTACTGTGGCAGCATCTTTAGTTCTCTATTTTATTTTAGTGACTTTTTGTCTCCCTGGACATCCTGTCAAATTTCCTACCTTCGGGATTGTTAATGTGTTTCACTGGTGCCTCATTGTGTCCCTCTCTTTGTGTATAGAAGCTGTGTTTTAGCCCCTTTCCCCCCAATACCTGGACTTCCTGCCTGAGTACCAACAAGTTTCTACTAATGGACAGAACTCTGTTCCTTCTACACTCGTGGCTCCGTATTTTGATTTTGAAACAACCATCAGGTAGAACATTTGACTTTAAATGGTTGGGGTTTTTTTGCCACACAAAAATGGACAATCCTTGCAACAAATGTGTGAATTCGTACACAATTGTATAGTGTAATGTTTAATAGACACAATCGTGGAGCCAGTCCGAGAACACTGGACCGGTGTAATATTCAGACACGGTTCTGCAAGTAGACCCCAGAGATATTAGAATTGTCGAATTGTTATATTAGAATGAAACTCCTGGTGAGGGAGGAGCCGGTGGTGGAGCCGGTGCTGGAGCCGGTGGTGGAGCCGGTGGTGGAGCCGGTGGTGGAGCCGGTGGTGGAGCCGGTGGTGGAGCCGGTGGTGGAGCCGGTGGAGGAACTGGTGGAGCTCTGTGAGTGAGATCACATGACTCTCCGGTCTGTGCTTCCTGTTTGACAGACACCTGGAAGCCTGGTGGGAGAGAACAAAGTAAAAGCCACCGCTGCTCCACGGGAACATGCATCATGCAGGTAGCTCTGCCTCTCTCTCTCTCGCTGTCTCTCCCTCCCCTCCCCCCTCTCTCTCCGTGCCCCCTGCTCTGCAGTAAAAATAGATCAGCAGACCTGAGCGTTCAGCTCTTTTTTTTATGCTTCTCTCTTCCACTCGCCTCTCCAGGTGCACAGGCTGTTGGCTCTCGCCTCACATCTGCATTTGCCTGATTGTGTGTATGCGTCTGTGTGTGAGACTAAACACTTTGCACACACTTCTTTGCCGGGTTATGCTGTGTGCACATGTGCAGGCTGGCGTGAGCACATCAGGGATGCAGTGTTATTGCTTCCACTTAAATTTCAGGTATCTCTCTCAATGATGAAAACCCCTGCAGAAATGTCCAGCGTCTGGCTTTAGAAGTGAAATAATGATATGCAGATGTTTCTCTCGCATACATGAGCAGATGCCTCAGCATACTCCACGCACACATCGGTAAAGGTCTCCTGCACTGAGTGCAGAGGCTCCCTGATTGCCCATTGATCCACAGCTACGACCAGGAGATCTCAGCTCCTGCCTGATCGGCATCACACTCCTAATGAAACAGTCCCGTTTAATGAGTTCGTGTTCATAACAAGATTGGAGCGAAAGATCAGGCTGCTTGGACCTGGACACTGTCAATAAGGAGGACAGGTAACACCCACCCATTGGAAAGATAGAGGCTTCAAGCTGCACTCACTTACTGAGGACGATGGGGAACCAGAATCTGCTGGAGCACAACTGACTGCTTTTGTGCTGATTGTTCTTAAAATTAGCTACTATTCAGCAGCTGTATATTTTATCCCCCCACAAAGTTACCCAATTTCTTTGTTTCTCTTTTGAATTTTATGCCTCTGAATTTTAATCCTTTCAAACAGCATTTAGACTATCATGGAGCACAAGAATTCTCCACTGAACCCCAGACTAATGAAATTAATTTAGCGCATCAGCAGCACTTCGTGGATGCTGGTTGTTTTGCATGTTTCAGGCCATTAACTATAGATTTACATCGCTGATAGCATTTTCTAAAGCATACTATTAGGTTTTTAAAATCCATTTTAATCATGGAAGTCAAATTGCGGAGGGTTCTTTTCAAACAAGGTTTTATCGGCTTCAAAAGGAAACAAGTTGGGAATTATGTCATCGCGTCAAATTGTGCCCAAAGCTCAACATTAGTGGAAGTAATGCCGTCTGGCATTACCTTCTCTCAAAGCAGTATTTAAGCATCAAGAATGAATGGGTGTGGCCATCCCTGGCAATACTGACTGAGTCCAATCCTCAGGTAAGAAGACAAGCAAATGAAACTACGTCTTAATAAATAACTGCTCATTACCCTTCCTCATCTTCTGGCTTCCAGCCCCTCCCCAATGCTACCATATCAGTACAATCACGCCCACCACCCTTGTCCTTTCCAGCCCGTCCCGTTATATGCTGTGATTGACCACGTTGGATGCAGTCTTTAGGTTGTCCAAAGTGGACAGTTGATGAAACATCAGCCGCTTTGGTGATAAGTCTTCAAAGGTTTGGGCCCATAATTGATCATTGGTGTGCTGTCTGAACTAGTCTGTCTTGATATTGCCTTAGTAAGTCAGTAAAAGGAGATCTGATGGGGACATCTGTAGGGAGAATTACGATGCGCACTAAGTTGTTCATTTCATCCATGGATTCATCATTAGGATCAAATGGCATCTTGTTAATGGACCTGGTTTTAAAATAGTTAGAACGCAGCGTCTTTGCCTGATCCATTGAGAGCAGAAACGTCAGAGCCATTGTCCTGAACATCGATCCTGAATGCAACAAAAAGCTCTGATATTAGCGGTTTAATAAGAAACGTTGCCTGTCAAGTGTAAGCGGCGCAAGAGCTTCTCATGTTTTGGTACAAACAATGTGGGACAGTCCTAAAATAGACAATCGCTCCTCTTTCAGTGAAGAATAAAAAGATCTTTGTCAATAAAAGAAAAAGTGCTTTTGCTGTATTTTCTGAGCAAACGTTTAAATAACGGCAGAAAGCAGCCTCCAGCCAGATCCACACACACGACCTATATATACTATCTGGCCTCCTCATCATTTATCTTACAGCGGCAGAATCAGGATAGATTGGTTCAATTAGGCTGGCCTTTAATGTAATCTGTTAAATCCATTTCTATCGTCGAGGCCAATATCTACCTCTCTCCTTGGAGAGTGGGATTAGCCCTCCGAGTGCATCGCGGAGAATGTTGGGCTATAAAAACGAGTCGCGTAGATCTCCTGGATATTTGCTCTTTACTACTGGCGGCAGAGAAAACTGTCTCCATTGAAGTTTTAATGGGTAAAGATTTAAGATCTTCATATCCTACTGCAGATTGCAGTCACCGAATGAACAGCATCCCCATAAAAAAAAGGAACTCTTCAAAGATCATCAAGATGAGCTGACATCCGTTGTACAAACTACAAAAAGACAGTGTGGTTTTGAGCTAAATCGCCATTCTTTCACCGGCTAGTGTCCCAGTTTATCTCTAACCGCTCTGTCAAGTTCCTCTGCATCTCAATGAGATTACTAAACGTGCAAAGCTTTCCTGCCACATGAACTGCAGGTATAGGTCACAGAAATGTCTGTGGTTGTGTCTCTGAACTCCTGAATGGAAGTTGTGTGCCACCTGCTTCTCAATCCCACAGTCACCCCTCCAGGGACTTCCCCTGCTTGTTGTTTTTGCCTTTGCTCTCGGAGAGAACAACTGAAGTAAGCGACTGCAGAACTCCAATTCCTGCCTGTCTCCTTTTTTTGATTTGATGGCCTTTGTGCCACCTTAATGAAAAAATGTGTTTGAGAACCCAAGGGCGTGTGAAAACTATTCAAAAGCCCTGACAAATTTCTTCCACCCCATAAAAAAACTAAAATGCACGCCTGTCAACGTGGAAACTGTTTTCTAAATTCATGCATTTTATCCAACAACTGCAATCTGCTTTTACCTGCTGAGATTTCCACTGGGAGGTGAGATTTTATTCTCAATACCCATCTATCCATCTCCCTACCCTACATGTTACTGAAAAAGGAAGTAATGGGCAGGAATTTACTGCTGAGTGAAATGCTCTAAAAAAGTGTTTGTGTATATGAACCCGTGGAAATTCCACGATAAACCAATAATATCAGACTTCATACCAAACATATGAAAACAAACGTATTGGTATTAAAAACCAAGCGCACCTATCACAGGTTCCGATGTCAGTCTGACCCAGAACTGGCATCGGTGTATTTGGCGAGGAATGTGAATGAATGAATGAATAAATAAATATATCAACTTTATGACTCATAAAGAAAGAAACGGACGAACAAATATCCAGCTGTCAAGTATGTTAATTAACGCGTCTTAGACGTGGAGCTGTTATACGTCAGAAAACAACCATTTTTAACTCCGTCCATTCTGTGTGTACATGTAGATACGGGTCACACACACTAACGTCACAGCGGTTTTCGTCGCAGGGAGACGCCCCCCAGATAGGAAAAGTTTCGGTTACAGCGTCCACACGACAACGCAGACCCGGCGTTTTCAAAAAACTTCACTTTGGCCGGCGTTTTCGTCTCGGATATCTGCGTTGTCGTGTGGACGACGAAAGGCGTAACCGCAACAAAAAGTCTCCATGGCTGGCCAATGCCTTACGTAGTATTGTTCACGTGATTCCTTCTGGCAGATGTGCTGTGATTGGTTGGGTGCCATGATTGGTTGGGCGCTTGATTGAGAGGTAGTGGGTGGAGTTAAAGCGTGACAGTGTGAGATTTTCAAGTGAGCTTATTCAAATATATAGGTGGGGAGATGTATGTGTGTGTGTGTGTGTGTGTGCGTGTGTGTGTGTGTGTGTGTGTGTGTGTGTGTGTGCGTGTACATGTGCTGCTATATAAACTCATTGCACATCGTATGTTCTCTCATTCCTGAAACTCAAATGAAAGCAGGACTTTTCTACTGTCTACCTCCCTCCAGAACTAAAACAGCTTAAATAGAGTATTTCTAATATTTTCTACCTCAGCTTGTGTGATTGCCTTATATGAGACGTCTCCAAGCAGCATTAAGCGTCGTCAACATTGCTAGAGCTGGGAATGCCTCCAGCATGTAAAGTGAGACACACGGCTGCTTGTCTGAGTCCTCCGACTTTGTGTTTTTCATGTATTTGTGCAGAATTGTGTGAAGACACTACATGAACACACACACAGCAGCAGACAAGGGTGTGAAGTGAGTGCAACCGACAATTTGGATCAAAGCTGATTGATTAAATGACACAAGACTGGGCAGCACATAGCAACAAGATGGGGTTAAGGGGCTGGCGACCCTGTAGAGTCTCAGGACACCCCCCGTGTTAACACAAACGCTATTGCAAACCATGCCTGACAGTACATTTTGATTAGATGAATGGGATAGATCAATGATTGTTGATTAGGCATAAAACACTGGACCAGATTTGCCACCAGGCTCGAGACCATTGAGAGGATCCCAACTTGAATAATCTGTCTGAAGTAATTAGAAACAAATATTATTAGTTATTCAAACCAAAAATCTTTGGGATTCATGGTAGCTCTATTACTTGGCATACAAATATATCCACAGTTCTAATTCTTTTTTCATGACACTTTAACTCGAGGCAGTCAGTATTGTAAAGGAACCATGTCATGGGTGGATAAATAATGGAATCAGTGCAAACAGCATTTGACTAGGAATCATGACCAACTTGACTTGCATTGGTTCCCTTAAGCTGCTGCTTCTATCCCAGCGACTGACTGCCATCTGCTGCTACTTGGAAGCAACGCATGTCCAAAGAAAACCAGATTTTGTCCTCAGTGAATTAACCTTCACAACCTGTTTCAGTAGTGCAACTTCTTTGTTACTGAGCAGAAGTCCTTCTTTAGGCTATGTCAGTCTGGGGCGCCATCAGTTTGTCTGCTGATCCACCTCAGTTATTTGCTGAGCTGCAGTGGAGGCTGAAACCACCTTAGTACCCCACAATGCCCTTCAATGAACTTGATATAGAAGGCTGGATTCTGTGGCGCATCCTTGAGGATGCTCCTGTGCCAATGACTGGTCATGGTGCTCAATCAATGGACCAAAATCCACTTTGTGGATGGAGCCAGATCTTCTGGTGTATGGGTGAGACCTCAGGACAACACCATCTGACACTGACACATTCCACACTCAGCTGCTGCACTTATTCCAGGAGAATCATTGACTCTCCCTAGAGCCTACTTTTCTGCTGGTCATAGATAGTTTGAGGCGATGAGGAGAGACAGTTTTGCTCCAAAAAAAGCTGTGAATCATCTTGTCAGACTTGGATCCTCTAATCTCAGTGATGTCATCAACCAAAAACAACTGCAGAAATAAGTCATAATAGAGATTTTTACTCCATTTTGCATCACTAACTTCCTCGTACCCAAGCATCGTGTGTTTTTACTGCATATGTACATGGAAGTACTGCCATCTGCTGGTAATTGCAGGCAAATGCAGATCAGAAAGGTGTACTTCCAGTGAGCCTCCTCAGGTCGTGCGAGGTAATCCTCCCACTTTGGCCAACCCTGTTATTACCTAGAGGATAACAAATAACACACTTACAGCAATCCATCTGACACTAGAAACCATGGCTCAGTGTCTTTTTCAGTATAAAGCTCTGCGCCCGGACCCCTGCAGGTCTCTGCCCCCAGACCCTGGCTGGTCTCTGCCTCCGGACCCCGACTGGTCTCTGCGCCCGGACCCCAGCCTGTGGAGGGGGGGAGTACTATCACGGTTCGGTGTTGCTGCTCTGCTGTGCTGGGATGTGACAGAGCCTCGTCTCCACACCTATTGCTTGTCTCCACACCTGGACCCCATTGGGATGATTATCCTGAGGCTTTATAAGCCAGTTTATTCTTTTGGTTTGTCACCAGGTTGTTTTTGCACTTCTGCATCTCTTGCGTTTTTCTTGCTGTTCACTTTGTTTTATTTAAAATATGGATGATAATCTCTCCAACGGTGTCCTGCATTTGGGTTCAAATCCCGTTCCCCGTGACACAACTGGACCTCATCAGCCAAAGCAGGACCCTCACATATAATATACTACACATCTCATGAACAAAATTTTTGTCTTTTTCTTTTCACGTGGGCTGGATTACTTTTATTAAAACTAAAATGAAAATTGACTCCGTGATTTGTTTTTTTTTTCAATGAGCCATGTAACTCGCTATGATCCCAGGTTTTGAATAACCTGGCCACAAACCAAAAGAATAAACCAGTTTATAAAGCCTCAGGCTGATCAGCCCAATCGGGTCAAGGTGTGGAGACGAGGCTCCGCCCACAAGTTCAGCTTTTCATCCTTCCAAATCCCTTTGTAAATATCTAAATACTCTTTCTTTATTAGCATTTCTACTACTCATAAATTATACAGTATTAACAACATTTGATGACTAATATCCATAAATAAAAAAATCTTAATGAATGTCATTAGAATATTCACAAATCTGACTGAAATTTTACTTTATTTTTCACGTAGTTGTACACTTTGTCCAGGTTGATGGCTTTGTCTGCTTCTTGATTTGAACTTCCTCAAAATGGAAAAAATCTCACACAATTTCACAGCTTGCTCTTCTATTTACTTATATTATACGCTACTCATTCCATTTTAAAAGAACAGCATTTCCTTTTTACTTTGGCTTTCACTTTGGTGAGGAGGGGTGTCGCTGCCCGTTTGTTTCCAGTCGTTAACTAACTAACCTGCACAGCGCGTATAGCAGGGCGCACATGCATGCGTAGCGTAAGTGAACCTTATTGTATCATTGGCTGGACACCTCACTCACTTACTTACAATGCAAAATTGTAGAGAAAACAATAGTATTGGTCTAATTAATTAGATTAGGTCTAATCTCCCGACCTATATATTTGAATAAGCTCATTTGAAACCTCACGCTGTCACGCTTCCAGCGTCTACCCGGACGTTTGGGCCGCTAGTCGAGTTAGCTCCAGTCTTCACATTTGTCCGTGTCTCTCACTTACGGAGCCGTCTTGGCTTCGTCAAACATAGCGGTTTATATTCTTTGATTGTGACGGACCTCACGTTGTGGTGTGGGGAAGCCCGATGCTTTATTCACCAGGACCGAACTCACAAAACCCGCGTCTACCCGGATGGCCGGACTGTAACTCTGAAGCGGCCGTCGTCGTCGCGTTCGTCCGTCCCACACACACGGAGCCACTACGGCTTTATCGGACACAGTGGTTTGTTTTCTTGTGACAGCGAAGAAAAAATGGAAAAGAAACAACGTCTGATATTATTGTTTCATTGTAGAATTTCCACGGGTTCCCACTAGTATTAGATATTATTTAATACGTTTGTATCAAATTTTATTTTGTGCGCAGCATAAATTTTCTTGCGCGCTGAGAATGTGTGAGCAGTGGGCAATTGCGCACGCGCGTAGCTAAGAGGTCACATTATTTGACATCCCTGCCTTAAAATGTCTCGAATAAAAATGGACAGTCCATTTAATATCTTTCTTTTGATGCATTTCCTTTGGTTTTTTCTTTTTTGGGGGGGGGGGGGGGGGGGGATTGAAAAGAATCACAAAAACATCAAGTCATGTTTCAGATGAAGGACTTTGGATATGACAGGAGTTCTACAGCCAGCTGTAACAAACTGCCCCCATCTCTGATCTGTGTGTTGTACAAGCCCCTCCCCCTCCTCATTACTAACCAACCCTTCAATTGTTGCATCGGCATTTACCTTCAGGGTGGAGACAGGCTGCCACCTCTGACAGTGGACTTTTATGTTAACCTTGTAAAGCAAAGTAAAATAAAGTCCAAACATCCTGATGTCAACAATCAGATGTTTGGATTTACATTTCACAAATGAAACTCATGTAGAATTTATATTAAACTTCTGTCTAACTTTACATATGAGTCACAAGAATCAATTAAAGATATTACTGCCAAAACTGTATTTCAGGTATTTCATGGTCCAGGCTTTACAGGGTTAAAAGATTACATAATAAATGGATGAGTGTCAACATGATTTTCCTGTTTTGATTTGCGTTTCACTTCTGGTGAACAAACGCTGAATTGACAGCAAGTCCTGAACCATGGCTCAGCAACTTTTGGAGGGTAGCGATCATGCTGCTGCTTACCTGAAGTACCGGGTGGCACCTTGTGAAATAGTTGGCAGGATTATAACCTTCATGGAGAAAAAGGTTAGATTAATTTACCATTCTGTAACATATCTACTTGATGACGTCAAACGTCAACATATTTTACTCCCGTTCCTTTTAGGCACTGAAAAAGTTTGACCTTGCAGTCGATGTTGGTTGTGGTTCTGGACAAGTTACCACCCTATTGGGGCCTCACTTTTCTCAAGTCATTGGCTTAGATGTCAGCGCCGCCCAGCTGGAGATGGCACTGACAAACAATAAACCTTCAAACGTCACTTACAGGTGAGACTGGCTTTGCGGTCTCCACAGAAACCTGCTTCTCTATCATTTTAGGATACCTTCACTGCATTTCTGAGACTTCCTTGAGTATCTGTGCTGACCTTTTGACCCCTAGGCAGTGTCCAGCAGAAGAATTGCCCTTTGTTTCTGGTGAAGTGGACCTGGTGACGGCCACGGCGGCTGTTCACTGGTTCCACCATGAGAAGTTCCTCCAGGAGGCCGATCGGGTGTTAAGGCCTGGAGGCTGCCTCGCTGTCTTGAGCTACGACTTGGACATGGAACTGGAGTATGGTGATGTTTCTGACAAGCTCAATGACATCTGTCAAGAGGTACAGCTAAAATCCAAGAAGGTCATCCATGACACCAAATATTCCTTTTATTTCCTGAACCATTGCCAAACTCTGACTGTAAAATCTTCACTTACCCTTCCCTTTTTGGTTAGTATCATGCTGCCCTGCTTTCATTAGGTGATCTGTGTGTTAAAGGAAAGAGTTTCTACCGAGACATGTTTAACTCCTGGTCCTACCCGGACAAAGAGTGGTGAGTTCTTCAGATTCCTGTCATCATTTCCCTTTCACCATAACTATCAATCAGTCAGGTGATACGAACTTCCTGTTTTTTCCAGGAAGGAGTGTCTAAGGATAAAAAGGACTGTACCAGTGAGTGGATACATGAAACTGATTGAGACAACTTCCTTTTTCCAGACCCTGAAAGAGCAGGACCCCATTGAAGCTAAAAGTCTTTCCAGTCATATCATGAACAAGTGAGAGATCAAAGTCTGTCCCCTCCATGGGTCTGATCATTCTTTCATTCTAAACTCTAGTTATCCTCTTCCACCTTAGGCTGCTATCGGCCATGAAGGCTTCTTCTCCTGAGCCAGAGGTCACCATGGTGGTGAAGTATTACTATTGGCTGGCTTGCAAACCTTGATCCTTCTGTAAGTCCTGAGAATGTCTTGAAAACCTGAAGTCCAATGATGTTCATTAATGCATCTATATACTGTATGTTGAATAAATTGTCCATTGACTTGTGAATGTTCTTGACTTTTCATGTATTCCATTTGTTTTCTTGGGGGGGGCGACATTAAAATGAACCACGAAAACACCAACAGATCACATTCCAGCTGGAGGACTGGAACGTTTTCTTTTGTAGATATTGTAATTTTGACAGAACAGACATGCAAACTTGTTGGCATGTCAAACCTGTCAACCTAGAAAACAGCTTGTGCACACAACTGTCAACTATTAGGATTCTACGAGTAGCAAAGAGGAGGAGCCTACATACAAAGAAAGGTAACGACAAATGTATTTGTTTAGCTCTTCAGGTGGCTGGGCACAAGTCATTAATACGGTCAGGTTGTGACCCTTCCTTCCTTTTCCTTTCGGCTTTTCCCTTCAGGGGTCGCCACAGCGAATCAATTGCCTCCATCTAACCCTGTCCTTTGCATCCTCTTCTCTCACACCAACTACCTTCATGTCCTCTTTCACTACATCCATAAACCTCCTCTTTGGTCTTCCTCTAGGCCTCCTGCCTGGCAGTTCAAAACTCAGCATCCTTCTACCAATATATTCACTATCTCTCCTCTGGACATGTCCAAACCATCTCAGTCTGGCCTCTCTGACTTTATCTCCAAAACCTCTAACATGTGCTGTCCCTCTGATGTACTCATTCCTGATCCTATCCTTCCTGGTCACTCCCAGAGAGAACCTCAGCATCTTCATCTCTGCTACCTCCAGCTCTGCTTCCTGTCTTTTCCTCAGTGACGCTGTCTCTAGACCAAACAACATCGCTGGTCTCACCACAGTTTTGTACACCTTTCCTTTCATTTTAGCTGAAACTCTTCTATCACACATCACACCTGACACTTTCCTCCACCCGTTCCATCCTGCCTGGACAAGCTTCTTCACCTCTTTTCCACACTCTCCATTGCTCTGGACTGTTGACCCTAAGTACTTAAAATCCTCCACCTTCTTGATCTCTTCTCCTTGAAACCTCACTCCTCCACTTGGGTCCCTCTCATTCACACACATGCACTCTGTCTTACTGCGGCTAACCTTCATCCCTCTCCTTTCCAGGACAAACCTCCACCTCTCTAGCTTCTCCTCCACCTCTTCCCTACTCTCACTGCAGATCACAATGTCATCTGCAAACATCATAGTCCATGGAGATTCCTGTCTAACCTCGTCTGTCAGCCTGTCCATCACCACAGTGAACAAGAAGGGGCTCAGAGCTGATCCCTGATGCAGTCCCACCTCCACCTTGAACTCCTCTGTCACACCTACAGCACACTTCACCACTGTCTTACAGTCCTCATACATGTCCTGCACCGCTCTAACATACTTCTCTGACACTCCAGACTTCTTCATACAATAACACAGTTCCTCTCTGGGCACCCTGTCATAAGCTTTCTCCAGATCTAAAAAAAACACACTGCAGCTCCGTCTGGCCTTCTCTGTACTTCTCTATCAACATCCTCAAAGCAAATACTGCATCTGTAGTACTCTTTTTTGGCATGAAACCATACTGCTGCTCACAAATGCTCACTTCTGCCCTTAGTCTCGCTTCCACTACTCTTTCCCATAACTTCATTGTATGGCTCATCAGCTTTATTCCTCTGTAGTTACCACAACTCTGCACGTCTCCCTTGTTCTTAAAAATGGGCACCAGCACACTTCTCCTCCATTCCTCAGGCATCTTCTCACTATCTAAGATCCTGTTGAACAACCCAGTCAGAAACTCTACTGCCACCTCTCCTAGACACTTCCAAACCTCTACAGGTATATCATCAGGACCGACTGCCTTTCCACTCTTCATCCTCTTCAGTGCCCTCCTCACTTCATCCTGACTAATCTTTGCTACTTCCTGGTCCACAACAGTCACCTCTTCTAGTCTTTGTTCTCTCTCATTTTCCACATTCATCAACTCTTCAAAGTATTCTTTCCATCTTCCCATCACACTACTGGCACCTGTCAATAGACTTCCATCCCTATCCTTAATCACCCTAACCTGCTGCACGTCCCTCCCATCTCTATCTCTCTGACTTGCCAGCCTGTATAGATCAGTCTCTCCCTCCTTACTGTCCAACTTAGCATACAAGTCATCATAAGCTTCTTGTTTGGTCTTTGCTACCTCTACTTTCACCTTACGCTGCATCTCCCTGTACTCCTGTCTACTCTCCTCAGTCCTCTCAGTGTCCCACTTCTTCTTAGCTAACCTCTTTCTCTGTATACACTCCTGTACCTCCTCATTCCACCACCAAGTCTCCTTATCTACTTTCCTTCCAGATGACACACCAAGTACTCTCCTACCTGTCTCCCTGATCACATTAGCTGTAGTTGTCCAGTCATCTGGAAGCACCTCCTGACCACCCAGAGCCTGTCTTAACTCCTTCCTAAAAGTCATGCAACACTCTTCCTTTTTTAGCTTCCACCATTTTGTCTTCTGCTCTGCCTTTGTCCTCTTCATCTTCCTCACCACCAGAGTCATCCTACACACCACCATCCTATGCTGTTTGGCTACACTCTTGCTTACAACGACTTTGCAGTCACTGATCTCCTTCAGGTTACACCGTCTACACAAGATGTAGTCTACCTGTGTGCTCCTACCTCCACTCTTATAGGTCACCCTATGTTCCTGCCTCTTCTGGAAGAAAGTATTCACTATAGCCATTTCCATCCTTTTTGCAAAATCAACTACCATCTGTCCTTCTTCGTTCCTCTCCTGGATACCAAACCTGCCCATCACCTCCTCATCGCCTCTTTTACCTGCACCAACATGTCCATTGAAGTCTGTACCAATGACAACTCTCTCACTTCTAGGCATGCTCTGCATCACTTCATCAAAGTCCAACCAGAATTTCTCCTTCTCCTCCAGCTCACATCCTACTTGTGGGGCATACCCACTAACAACATTGACCATCACACCTTCTATTTCTAGCTTCAGACTCATCACTCTATCCGACACTCTTTTTACCTCCAGGACATTCCTAACAAACTCCTCCTTCAAGATAACTCCTACTCCATTTCTCTTCCCATCTACACCATGATAGAACAACCTGAACCCTACTCCTAAACTTCTAGCCTTGCTACCTTTCCACCTGGTCTTCTGGACACACAGTATGTCTACCTTCCTCCTCTGCATCATGTCAACCAACTCTCTACCTTTTCCTGTCATAGTTCCAACATTCAAGGTCACTACTCTTAGTCCTATACTCTTGGCGCTCCTCTTCTCTTTCTTCGTGCAAACGCACTTTCCTCCTCTCCTTCTTCGACCAACAGTAGTCCAATTTCCACCGGCGCCCTGTAGTTCAACAGCGCCGATGGCGGTCGTTGTTAACCCGGGCCTCGACCGATCCGGTATGGAAGTCATAGGTTTGATTCGCATGTTTGATTTGGCAAAAGTTTTACGCCGGATGCCCTTCCTGACGCAACCCTCTGTATTTATCTGGGCTTGGGACCGGCACAATAAGACACTGGCTTGTGTCTTCTTGTGGCTACATTACGGTCAGGTTGTGACACTATACAGCAATAAATGAAGGAGCAAACGCTGAGTTGACAGCAAGTCCTGAACCATGGCTCGGCGTTTTTTTGAGGGTAGAGATCATGCTGCTGCTTACCTGAAGTACAGGGTGGCACCTCGTGAAATAGTCGGCAAGATTATGACCTTCATGGAGAAAATGGTTGGATTAATTTTACCAGGCTGTGACATATCTACTTGATGATGTCAAAGGTCAACATACCTCCGTTCCTTTTAGGCACTGAAAAAGTTTGACCTTGCAGTTAATGTTGGTTGTGGTTCTGGACAAGTGACTACCCTATTAGGGCCTCACTTCTCTCAAGTCATTGGCTTAGATGTCAGCGCCGCCCAGCTGGAGATGGCACTGACAAACAATAAACCTTCAAACGTCACTTACAGGTGAGATTGGCTTTGCGGTCTCCACAGAAACCTGCTTCTCTATCATTTTAGGATACCTTCACTGCATTTCTGAGACTTCCTTGAGTATCTGTGCTGACCTTTTGACCCCTAGGCAGTGTCCAGCAGAAGAATTGCCCTTTGTTTCTGGTGAAGTGGACATGGTGACGGCCACGGCGGCTGTTCACTGGTTCCACCATGAGAAGTTCCTCCAGGAGGCCGATCGGGTGTTGAGTCCTGGAGGCTGCCTCGCTGTCTTGAGCTACGACTTGGACATGTAGCTGGAGTATGGCGATGTTTCTGACAAACTCAATGACATCTGTCAAGAGGTACAGCCAAAATCCAAGAAGGTCATCCATGACACCAAATATTCCTTTTATTTTCTGAACCGTTGCCCAACACTGATTGTAAAATCTTCACTTACTCTCTTCTTCTTGGTTAGTATCATGCTGCTCTGCGTTCATCAAGTGATCTGTGTAACAGAAACAGTTTCTACCAAGACATGTTTAACTCTTGGTCCTACCCGGACAAAGAGTGGTGAGTCTTCAGATTCCCGTCGCATTTCCCTCTCACCATAACTATCAATCAGTCAGGTGATACGAACCTTTTTCCCAGGAAGAACTGTATGAGGATAAAAAGGACTGTACCAGTGAGTGAATACATAAGCATGATTGAGACCACTTCCTCTTTCCAGAAAATGAAACAGCAAAACCCAATTGAAGCTAAAAGTCTTTCTGGTGGCATCATGAACAAGTGAGACACCAAAGCCTGTCCCCTCCACGGGTCTGATCGTTCTTTCATTCTAAACTCTAGTCACTCTCTTTCAACTCAGGCTGCTGTCGGCCATGAAGGCTTCTTCTCCTGACCCAGAGGTCACCATGGTGGTGAAGTATTACTATTGGCTGGCTTGCAAACCTTGATCCTCCTGGAAGTCCTGAGAATGTCTTGAAAACCTGATATGTGATGAAGTTCACTGATTCCTTAAAATGCCTTCAATAAAATTGGATCATCCACTGATTGTAAAGATTCTTTACTTTTGATACATTTTATGTCTTACTTGAGAATAATGACAAATTGAATTGAATCACAAAAACACAACAGATCACATTTAAGATGGCGGACTGGAACGTTTTCTATTGTAGATACAGTGCGCTCTCACACATTCGCGAATCAACACTCGCAACTTCAACTCATTACGGATTTTTGGTAGGTATTCGTGATACCGTACGTGCATTCTATTGGTTGACGGCATGTGGGAGTGCGCTATGTTCCGTGAGTCTCGGAACACAGAGAATTTCCGTGAGACACAAAAGTGCTTTAAATAGTCGATAAGAGTGTGGGAAAAAGGTAATATAGATAAAAGGTGGTTTAATATCAGTATGGGGAGGGTTCCTAAACATTTAAATTACCGTAAATATTAAGATAAAAAGTTTGTCGCTATATCACGGAATTCGTTATTCGCGTGTGATTACTGGAACGCATTAACCATGAGTAACGAGTAACAAACATATTGAACAAGATGATAACTGTTGCACAAAGGGTTCCTGTTTGTAATGTTCAACATTATTGTGCTTGTAGATGACTAAGATATTGATTACATGATGTTGCTTTCACCAATAATCAATGTGTAGTAAGCTATACTCGACCTGTAGAGGCAAATAATTGAGGCTGTCCTCAAGCGAGCAGGTCCTTATGGAGAGGTCAGGACAATTAAGATCGATTTAATAAATTGTCTCAGATCATTAGGATAATAGTAGTTTTTATTTGTGGTTGTATTTTTACATCCCGCTTCAAAGCGGTGATGTATTGTGATTGTTCATCTGTCCGTCCATCCGTTCACCAAATATCTTCACAACCCCAAACCATGACAGTAACCCCCCCAAGGGACGGCCCTGGGGGAGGGTTGGGATTGGGCTCCAGGACCAAATGGAGTTCAGGCCCAGGGTCGGGAACAGGTTCAGGAACTGGCTGGAATCCAGGTGCTGGAACTGACTGGGGTCCAGCAGTGGGGACAGGCTGGGGTCCGGGCGCGGGGACTGAGGTGCCGATAGTGATGTCCGCTTTGCTCTAGAGCTCCGATGCGCGCCCTGGACTCAGTGGGCGTTCCCATGTGAAACACTGCTCGGGAGCCTGCTACAAACATGGAAAAACCACGTGACTGATGACGTGTGACACACCGTCACACACTTGGCACACCAAGTGCACCGAAACACTAAGCGCCCCATTCACCAGGTCAAACAGTTTAGTGGTCCGGATCAATGGGTGATCCGAAACACCGGCCGCTCCGAGATGTGTTAAAATGGATGAAACAGCGCGGTGTGCTGCCAATCATGTCAATATCCCTTGGATTGATCACATTAGCATTCCGATTGCTGACAGTTCCCATCGTAATTATTTTACAATGGATCCAACCACAAAGAGATCTCAAGTCTGGGAACACTCAGAACTGGTGCCACCGAACAAAGTAGATTTTAATTTCTGAGAAACTTATTGTCAGGCTCTGTTGCTCACACAATAAAAAATAATAAGCCACACACATGTCAGTTTTAATTTGCAGGTGAAGTGTTTGCTTTATTCCCAGCACCTGACATACAGTAACAACATGTCATCAATGATGAGGCTTTGCCGATCCAGACATGAGAATTAATTCGGTGGTGCTGCTGTGATGATGTCTTCGAATCACGACTTTTATCTCACAACATAGACCTTGTTTTTTTCCAGTGACACTAATCATCCTATGTAACTCACGAGCACATATGTATATATTTATATTAAATATACATGCGTGAACATGTAATCTACTGTATATCTCTTATTGCTTTATTGAACCCTGCAAGGACCAATGATCATAAAACAATTTCCTATAATATATGGCTACAATATCGCAAGCAAGGATTAACATATTGAATTAGATTATATTCGGTTTTATTCAGAAAATGTATGCAATACAGGAAACGTCAAAGCACTGTTTTCTGGGCTCATCAACCGTTGTGCAGTACAGTCAGTCTGCCGAAGTGGGCGTCCACATTCTCAATGAATGGGGCACCGAGTAATGAAACAGTTTTCGGCACAATTGTTGCAAA
Source organism: Antennarius maculatus (assembly GCA_013358685.1). Taxonomy (NCBI): domain Eukaryota; kingdom Metazoa; phylum Chordata; class Actinopteri; order Lophiiformes; family Antennariidae; genus Antennarius; species Antennarius maculatus. Next base: position 3,322,425 of record CM023629.1, read on the forward strand.
TGGTTCGAAGCCCATGGGGCGCCATTCAGACATCACAAGGCGCTGACTCGGATGCAGGCTGGGGTGCGGACTCGGAAGCAGGACTGTAAGCTGGAACTAGAACTGGCTCTGGGATTGGTGCAGGAACAGGTTCAGGGTCAGGCATAAAAACTGGAGTTGGAATTCCTGTGTAGGCCGACAGCCATGCCATGGCGGCTGTCCCCCGCTGCCTCCTCTCGACAGCCAATTCTGGATCCCAGAGCTCGCTGCTGGTTAGGACAGCAAAACCCTGGAGCAAGCAGGGGTCTGCTGGGTCCAGTGTGGGTCAGATTGTTCTGTCACAACGTGCAGGATTAGGACCCAAAAGCAGGACACAGGTGGAGAATCTTTCATCCATGGTTTAATGGAAAAAACAAACTTCAGACACAGGCAAGGGGCAAAACAAGACGTTGACAGAGATTTTGAAACATTCTGTCACAGAACCCAATTTAAAAAGCCTCAGGCTAATCAGACTGATCAAGTCCAGGTGTAGAGAGAAGCAACAGGTGTGGAGACGAGACTTCGCCCACAAGTTCAGCATCTTCTCCTGCCACACCCCAACACAGCAGAGCACCATTACCAAACCATAATATTTTATGCGACTTGAGAATAATGACAAGTTAAAAGGAATAGCAAAAACACAACATATCAAAGTTCAGCTGGAGGACTGGAACATTTTCATTTGTAGATATTGTAATTTTCATAAGACCTATTGACACAGAAAACAGCCTGTGGACCATCAACTGCTAGAGTTCTACGAGTAGTGTAGAGGAGGAGCCTTCATACGAAGAAAGGCAAAGACAGAGGTGATTTGTTTAGCTGTTCAGGTGGGTGGGCACAAATCATTAATATGGTTGGCTTGACATGACTCAGTAATAAATGAAGGAACAGACACTGACTTGACAGCAAGTCCTGAACCATGGCTCAGCGTCTTTATGAGGGTAGAGATCATGCTGCTGCTTATGTGAAGTACAGGGTGGCACCTCATGAAATTGTCAGCAGGATTATAACCTTCATGAATAAAAAGGTTGGATTCATTTTACCATTCTGTGACATATCCACTTGACAATGTCACAGATCAACATGTCTTACCTCCGTTCCTCTTAGGCACTGAAAAAGTTTGACCTTGCAGTCGATGTTGGTTGTGGTTCTGGACAAGTTACCACCCTATTGGCTCCATACTTCTCCCAGGTTATTGGTGTTGACGTTAGCGCCGCCCAGCTGGAGATGGCACTGACAAACAATAAACCTTCAAACGTAACGTACAGGTGAGATTGGGCTTTGTGGTCTCCACACAAACAGGCTTCTCTATCATTTTAGGATACCTTCACTGCAATTCTTACACTTTCTTGAGTCTCTATTCTGACCTTTCGACCCCAGGCAGTGTCCAGCAGAAGAGTTGCCCTTTGCTTCTGGTGAAGTGGACCTGGTGACGGCTGCAGCGGCTGTTCACTGGTTCCACCATGAGAAGTTCCTCCAGGAGGCTGATCGGGTGTTGAGTCCTGGAGGCTGCCTCGCTGTCTTGAGCTACGACATCAATGTGGAGCTGGAGTATGGCGATGTTTCTGAAAAGCTCAATGACATCTGTCAAGAAGTATGTCTAAACAAAGAGTCTCCTTGTTTGTAATGTTCAATCATTTCTGCCAGCTAGGATAGGCTCCAGCTCCTTGCAGATAATTGAGGCTGTTCTCCGGTGAGCAGGTCCTTATGGAGAGGTCAGGACAATTAAGAGCAGTTTAATGAATTATCTCAGATCATTAGGATAATTTTAGTTACTATTTGTAATTGTATTTTTTCATCCCACAAAGCGATGATGTCTTGTAGTTGTCCGTGTTTGTGTGTTCTTCCACACAAGTCTCTACTTACGAAATTTTCTACTTACGTAATTTCTTCCGGAACCAATTAATTTCGTAAGTAGAGGTACCACTATATACTCAGGGAGGTAAGGGAATGAAAATTACATCACAACCTTGACCTTGAAAAACAAGGTCAAGGTCAAATTTTCACTTTTATACCTTTTTAATGCCCAGAACAATATTGTAGGTTGTCCTGAGCCTGTCTGATACAGTATGCCTCAAGTAGTGGTCAACTTACAAATATGAAATTAAAAGCCAAATACTCGATAGTACAATATAGAATTCATTGCTGTGACTATTACGAAAGTAGGTCAGGGTAAAATTTTGGATTCATCTAATCTCCCCACCTATATATTTGAATAAGCTCACTTGAAAACCTCACGCTGTCACACTTTTTAACTCCACCCACTACCAGTCAATCAAGTGCCCAACCAATCACGACGCATCTGCCAGAAGGAATTACGTGAACAATATGGTGTAAGACATCTGCTGTTAGGAGAAGAAATAACTATACATGGACTTCCCAGTTAACATAATTTTAGAGTGCCATAACTGTTCCAACAATTTTCATGTTTTTGAGCAGAGAGTCCAAACAGCTGGAACGACACAGGAAATGACAACGAATTGTGAGTGAAATGCCGGGCAGCGAGGCATTTTGTTGCAGTTACACTTTTCATTCACACAACGCAGATATCTGGGAAAAAACGCTGGCTGAAGTGAAGTTTTTTGAAAACGCCGGGTCTGCGTTGTTGTGTGGACGCTGTAAGCGAAACTTTTTCTGTCTGGGGGGCGTCTCCCTGTGACAAAAAATGCTGTGACATCAGCGTGTGTGACCCGTGTCTACACGTACACACAGAATGGATGGAGTGAAAACCGGCTATTTAATGACGTATAACAGCTCCACGTCGAAGACAGCTTTACAGTTGGATTTTTGTTCGTCTGTTTCTTTCTTTATGAGTCATAAAGTTTATATATTTATTTATTCACTCATTCACTCACATTCCTTGCCAACGCCAGTTCTGGGTCAGACCGGGTTGCGCTGTCTGCTAGTGAGAGAACTCTGTGTTGGACGGGTGGGCTTGGTTTATAATACCAATGCATTTGGTTTCATATGTTTGGTATGAAGTCTGATAATTTTTTTATCGTGCAATTTCCACGGGTACCCGCTAGTAATAATTTAGTTATTATTATTGTTAGTGTTGTCACTCTTATTGCTATATATTACTACCCCAAACATGCATTGTTTGTTTGTTTGTGTTTGTTTTAGTATTATACAGCCCTGTTTCCTGCCCAGGATCCAAATTTAGGTGTGAAGGCTGAAAAGATGTACTTAGACATGTTTGACTCATGCTCATGCCTGGACAAGGAGTGGTGAGGTTTTCAAACTCAAAACTTCTCAAGGCAGCGTCACGGTAGAGGCCAGAGTTTCTGATTCAGTATTTTATTGTTGTTCTATTGCTGATGCCAGGAACAAATCTTTGAGGATAAGACGATCTGTACCAGTGAGTGGATTCATTGGTCTCATGGAAAGCACTTCCTACTTCCAGGAACTGAAGAAGAAGGATCCCATTGAGGCTGAAAGTCTTTCTGGTGGCATCATGAACAAGTGAGACACCAAAGCCTGTCCCCTCCATGGGTCTGATCGTTCTTTCATTCTAAACTCTAGTCACTCTCTTTCAACTCAGGCTGCTGTCGGCCATGAAGACGTCTTCTCCTGATCCAGAGGTCACCATGGTGGTGAATTATTACTATTGGCTTGCATGCAAACCTTGATCATCCTGGAAGTCCAGAGAATGTCTTGAAAACCTGATATGTGATGAAGTTCACTGATTCCTTAAAATGCCTTCAATAAAATTGGATCATCCATTGATTGTAAAGATTCTTTACTTTTGATACATTTTATGTGTTACTTGAGAATAATGACAAATTGAATTGAATCACAAAAACACAACAGATCACATTTAAAATGGAGGACTGGAAAGTTTTCTATTGTAGATACGGTGCGCTCTCACACATTCGCGAATCAACACTCGCAACAGTTTACTTTTGATGCATTTCATGTGTTTTAGGGACTAATGTCAATTGGAAAGTTGTAACAGAAGATGTTACTTGTTGTCCAGTAATCTTAACACTTGGATGCACAAGTTACCAATACATCCACTCTTCAACAGGCGAGGTCAAACATGACCCCTCAGACTGTTTTTATTCAACAGCTTCGAAATGAAAAGTTGCAATACATTCATATTCCAGGTATTCGCAAGGAAATGGGTTTGTGACACGAAACCAGGTACGTACGTACGTACGTACGTACCTGGTCGGTCGGTCGGTAATTTTCTCATTAATACCGGAGGAAATTGCATATATCCACTGCTCAGGCATACAGAATGAATAAATACTGGATATACACCAGGAGAAAAAGAAACACTGACACCACAGGACATACCACAAGACATACACTACACTAATGGACACATGAACTAAGAGAACATATACTAAACTAAAATATAAACAGTATTAAATAGAATAAAAAGTGAAGGTGAAGATAGAAGGAGGCCCACATGGTGGGCAAGGTACACCCTTCTTACATTGTAAGGTATGTCACTATCTAATGTCACAACATCACAACATTTTGGCCCCACTACACTGCAGCACAGGCTGCAATTACTTATTTATTTTTTCATTCTCTGGAAGAATTTGGAGCATAAAAAACAGATCTCCTCTCAGTCTCTGCATCTGTCACAAACTACTTGCTTCTGGCTGTGACCGTTGCACACAGGGGTACTGCATTTGACAAAGCAATCAACAGTTTTCCGATCTTTCTTTAGTCAATCACACCCACCAGGTCAGTGCCCTGCAAATGATGTCACATGTCAAGGATGTGGGAAAAGAGGACACTATCAGCGCGTGTGCCTCTCATCTACAATTGTGAATGAGGTCCTGGAAGGCACAGAGAACAGTAGCCTATTCCAAGGGCTAGTGTCAGCAAGCAAAGATGATCCATGGACTGTTAACTAGCCGCTGAAAAACAGAACAGTCAAATTTAAAATTGACACAGGTGCTGACGTGACTGTTATTCCCGACTATGTGTTCAACGCAGTGTATGCAAGCAAGAAACCCTTCCTGCGAACAGTGACAAAACCCCTGCTGGGACCAGGTGGTGCTCCACTAAAGGTGCTGGGGGCCACAGATATTGTGCTGCAGAGGGGAGAGAAGAGCACAGTGGAGGAAGTGTTCATAATCAGGACCTACACAGCAGCCAGTGTAAAGTTGGGCTTAGTGGCTCATTTGGACGCCATTAACATGAAAACTGAAAGACAGCTACCAAAGCTCGGAAAGATAGAGCAGCCGTACACCATCAAGCTAAAGCCTGATGCAACGCCATACTCACTTAAGGCTCCACGACGGATTCCCCTGCCTTTAAAGCTCAAAGTAAAAAAAAAGCTAGAGCACATAGAGAAATTCAGAGACATCAGCAGAGTGGAGGAGCCCACTGACTGGTGCTTAGGCATGGTGGTGGTGCCTAAGAAGAATGCAGATCCACGTATATGTGTTGACCTCACAAAGTTGAACGAATCAGTGCGCAGAGAGAAGTGCATCCTTCCATCTGTTGAGCAGACCCTGGGCTCACTAGCTGGAGCCATGGTCTTCAGCAAGCTCAACGCCAATATGGGGTTCTGGCAAATTCCATTGACTGAGGAGTCCGCAAAGCTGACTACCTTCATCACGCCGTTCGAAAGGTTCTACTTCAACCGACTGCTGTTCAGGATAGCCTCAGCACCCGAACATTTCCAGAACAGAATGGTCACACAGGTCACAGAAGGCCTGGAGGGAGTCATGTTCCATATGGACGACCTCCTCATATGGGGGTCCACACAAGAACAACACGATTCTCGCCTTCACGCTGTTCTGCAAAAGATGGAGAGTGCCGGTATAACACTCAATGTGGAGAAATGTGAGATCTCTAAACAGGAAGTGAAATTCCTTGGCCACATCATCTCAGATAAAGGTGTGAAATCAGACCCAGCGAAAACGTCTGCGGTCAGAGAAATGTCCGAACTGAACAATGTCAGTGAACTACGCAGCTTCCTAGGCATGGTCAACCAGCTAGGAAAGTTTGTGCCACAGCTAGCAGAGAAAGATAAACCCCTCAGAGACCTACTCTCTAAGAAAACCACTGGTTCTGGGGAGCTGCCCAAGTCAGAGCCTTCAATAGGCTGAAAGAGGAGCTCTCATCCACACCTGTGTTGGCGCTGTACGACCCTAACAAAGAGACAAAAGTGTCAGCGAGTGCGTCTTCCTTTGGGTTGGGTGCAGAGCTGCTGCAAAAATGGAGCGATTGTTACCTGGGTTTGTGTTTGAAACAAAAGTGATTGCATTTGAATGTGTATCTTCAGTTAAGGATAACCAGCAGATATTTTGGGTTATGTTTTGCAGTTGTTCATGCTTACAACAGCATTGGGAGAAAACACTAAAAGTGTTTATTGTTTTACTCAAAAGGAGAGATGTGGTGTATTCGCTAATACACATTATGGTTTAGCCTGCTCACCCCTCCTGAAGTAGATGGTATCGTCCAGGAGTGGGAACCTGACAGAGAGAGCTAGCACCGATGTATGTTGACAGGTGGTTCAATAAAGCCTACAGTACAGTGACAGTAACCTCATCGTAGCAAAGCCTGTGCTTCCTGTTTGTTAGTTTAGTTTCTTTCATACAACACTTCACCCGCCATCTTTCATTCATCCATCTACAGACACGCTGATTATTCTGATTTACACACCTCATAACTTAGAGAGGTTTGCTTTGCAGTTATTTTTGTAAAATAAATGTATTAACTTTTCCTTAAAGACTGCGTATCTCCACTTTTTGTCATGGCTCACGAGCCAGGTCGTGACAAGAAGTATTGCTGGATGTAACGAACGCCTGCCGGTCTGCTGGAGGCTGGGAACAAGTGCGTGATTGCCCGCCATCCTGCTGGAGCCTCGGGTTGCGTGTCTGGAGGCGGTTCGCGTCGTTGCTGAAGTCGGCTCCCGGGTGGAGAGCTTGTTGATGTAGCGTGGTGCAGAATGAAGCTGCCCTCCACCACACATTTAATTTTTTAAAAGTATTTTTATTTTTGTCTGCAAAGAGCAAAACAATTCCTGTCACTCATTAGTTCGCCACATGCAAGATAAATACACGTGAAAGTGTGTGTTCTCGTTATCTGAAAGCTGCACATACAGTTTAGTGAAAGCGCCCTCTGCTGGCAGCAGTTAGACAATGCACATTGCTAGATAACTTCATTTTCAACCATTTAACCAACCTCTTACCTTTACAGGAAACACCCAGAAAATAGCATCACTCTCACAACATGAGCTGCACTAAATAAAACACAAATTAAACATATAAATCATATTTATGCAGGTATTATTGCAGGTATAATCAACCCACTGATGGCTCTGTATGCCACACTACTCCCCCCATAATGTCTCCAGACATTTCAGATACCCAAAGTATACTGTACCTTTTTACAACACATTGAATCTCCTTACTGAAAATATGGTATGACTTTTTTAAATTGGCATTTGATATTCCATTCAATTAGTACCCCTTTATCAAAGTATCTGACCCATTTAAAGCTATACCACTAAACATCAGTTACTGTACTCTGGATCCCAATCGGATCGACTCTCAAATGCAACAAAACTCATATCGGCTTCACTTCTTTTAGTCTGCTACCAGTCTCTTCATTTGTACAGTACTAGTTCAATATGGTCTACTGGAATTGTCTTTTCTTCACATCCACAGTCCATGCAGTTCCACTACTCTACTTCTCAGAGTCCATATTCTCTGAACTACCGTCATGTCTACGTAATGTGAGTTCAACCCATTACCTCAGTGTCTGGTGATGCCCACACTCACCACATGACCAGTGGGTTGCAGGCTGAGGGCATACTCACAACGTGCAGGCTCTCTGCACCAGCTTCCACCCATGTCGGCTCACCCAAGGTGTTGTAGGTCAGCATTCTGGGACGGTGCCTGTGTCACTGCCGGTAGCGGGTCGCTGGAAGAGGGTCAGGATCATCTTCCTCTGATGACTCTTCTAGACTTACTCCCAGCTCTGCAGTGCCGTCCTTACCATCTTCATTAGCTGTGATGCCTCTGTTGTCAGCCTCTGCATCCTCTTGAGCAGCCGTTGTATCTTCCAAATCTGGTGCTCTGTCTTGCATCATCAGAGCTGGTGTAAATGGCTCTGCCTCTCGATTCAAGTCTGCAGCTCTCTGACTTAGTTCTTGGTTGCAGGGGAAACGACATACCAGCTCAACTTCATCTCTGCTTCAGCTGTCTGAGTCTTCAACTGGTTCTTTGATTTGTTGTCTTTTTCTTGTCCGTTTCTGCACTTTCCTCTCTTGTTTTGCAGGGGCTGGTTCTAGTTTCGCCAAAGGCAGACGGTCACATGGGAGTAAGAGGTTCTTGTGCAACACACGACTTTTACCTCCTCCCTCTGGTGCTACTTCATACACCAGCCTGACATTGTTCCATCTCTTCACCACCACATTAACTTTACTTTCCCAGTAGGACCACAGTTTACTAGGGCCGCCCCTCTGTGACAGGTTACGCACGAGCACCCGTCCACCAGGTTGCAGGTCGGCTCCATGAAGTCTTTTGTCATAGGCCTTCTTGCCTCATTGAGTTTCTCGGGCTACTGATTTGGAGGCAATTTCATAGCCTTGTTGCATTCGGTCTGGCCACTTCTGTACATATTCAATGTAATTTTCTTTTGCCTCTCTGAGTTGTAGGTTGAAAAACTGACAAGCGAGGTGACCTTCCGTACGGCAAGTAGTAGGGAGAGAACGCTGTGACCCCACTGCGAGTGCAGTTGTACGCGTGCACCATTTTTGTCAGTGAGCTCTTCCAGTCAGTCTTCTGTTCACTTGTGAGGGTGCGGAGCATTGATAAGATCACATCACATTTTCCGTTGCCTTGGGGGTGGTAACAAGTTTTGTGACCCCTGCATGTCACAGCTCTTGTGTAGTTTACTCATCAGCTGGTTATCAGCTGGAAATCTCACGTGAGGTGCAAAATCATTGAATAGTTTGTCAACTACAGTCCTGACAGACTTTTCTTGTGGCGTAGGCTTGGGTGAATCCAGTTAAATGATAGATCACAATAAGGATGTACTCAAATCCCTGCTTGCATGTCTCTGGATGTAAAAAGTCAATGCATGCTAACTAACCTGGCCGTGTGGTGACGATGGTTGTCATGGGAGCTCTGGTTGCTTTGTGAGGTCGCTTTGCCTTGAGACACTCACACTCCTGGGTGACGAAATGTTCTATGCCGGAGTACATATGGGTCCAATAGAATCGATCTTGGCTAAAAAGTCAAAAAGTCAAACTTCTTTTTTATTTGTCATTTTACACACACAGGGATGGTACAACTAAATTTCAAGGCCAGATGGATAGTTGGTCCAGAGCCACTGCACCCTGGGCGCGCCACCACTATGGTCCAACATGACCTAATATTCCCTAGATGCATGTTTTTCCTGATATTGGGGGGAAACCGGAGAAAACCCATTCAGACACAGAGAGAACATGCAAACTCTTCATAGAAAGGCCATGTTGGAAATGATGGGGTTTGAACCCCTGACCTTCTTGCTGTGAGGCAGCAGTGCTAACCACTATGCCAACATGACCCATAGTGGTTAGCACTACCCCAAGATGACAAATTTCTCTTGTGGAACACTGTTTGACTATGCTCTTTGGGAGGATGAGCAGTTGTTGATGACTGTCTCCTGCTTTCCTGTAGAGAATTCCATCCTTATTGACATACAACTTTGTCCACTGTCTCATTAACACTCTGACGTCCATCGGTTCCGCTTTCAGAGCACTCTTGGATGGATGCTGATTGTCTCTCTTATAATATTGGCCTGTAACAGGGTCTCTTTCCTGACTGTCTCGTATCTGCTCTGGTGTCAGGGACTTGGTTCGAGGGTATGCACTTGTGTCTCTCACTAAGTCTAGTGTCTCTATAGGGACCGCTGCTACCCAAACCAGCGGGGTGTCTCCCTGCACACTGACTCCCTGCATTGTTGCGCTGAACACTTCCTGACCCATCTCCTCTGTACACTGTGTCATGAATGCATTTAAGTCTAATGGCATGCAGAAGAGTCCATCCGCATCGGTGTTACTCTTCCCCGGTCTATACTTAGTGGAAAAGTCAAACTCGGAAAGCTCACCCACCCACCTATGACCTGTAGCATTTAGCTTAGCTGTTGAGAGGATATAGGTTAAGGGATTGTTGTCGGTATAAAAGATGAAATGTGGGGCATGACACATATAATCCCGAAAGCATTCACATATTTCCCATTTTAGTGCCAAAAACTATAATTTCCCTGAGTGCATGTGATAGTTCTTTTTGGGTGGTGTTAGAGTTCTGGAGCCATAGCCTATGACTACCATCTTGTTGTTCTGTCTCTAATAAAGTACTGCTCCCAATCCCTCCTGGGATGCATCGGTGTGGAGGACGAATTGTTCTGTTCCGTCATCTGTGACAGAACGGTTACTGAGATACGGCTTGAGCTGGAACTTAATTGCATCACTGTAAAGATCAGTCTGTATGGAGCGGAGGAATTTTTTCTGAATTAGCTCTGGACTAAACTGCTCACCTTCCTCAGCTGCATTGTCACTGGATTTTCTCATTAGCCTCAGTTCTATTGCTCTGAACAAGAAATTGTTTGCTGACTCTTTTGGGTCTTGTATCACGGTCTTCAGGCAATGCAGCAGGTCAGAGGAGGAGTCCACCGTGTAGTGACCCTTGAGTATGGTCTTGAGGGTGTGCATTGTCAGTTCTCGCTTTATTTCCAGCATCTCCCACAGATGAAGACTTGGACTCACAGCACGGTTGACTGCTTCAATGATCTCTGCTTCTCCGTATCCTTTGCGCTGCCCAGCCTCTATCTGGTTGATGAGGCTTGTGTAAGACAATTTGTCCTTTTTGTCACCAATCTGTCCAACTATCCGGAACTTCCGCCTCAGGGTTACCTTGGGCAGCCTGGTTGGTGTCGTGGTGGCAGTCCTTATGTCCTCTTCCTTTGCAGTCATGATGGCAAACACAGTGTCTCCCCCTGCTGCTTGTGTTTTCTGCTTGCTCTATTCCTCCTTTGCCCCAATTTCCACTTCCATCTGCCGCTGTAACTTTTGGTACTGCGTTCTCAAGTTCTCTAACTCACTCGTTCCCTGCATTCCAGTCTCAGACTGAATTTGCTCCTGTGCCCGCTTCGGAGAGGCCAGGAAGGACAGTACACTCTGCAGATACTGCTGATATGATTCTGCGGACCCTTCATCTGCCTCAATTTCATCTAACGTCGTCTCCACCAACCTGATTAGGGCACGTCTTGCATTGCTGGGAAACCCCTTGACAGGTGCGCTACACTTTAGATGCTCACAGGGAGAAGGGAGCTCCATCTCCTCCTGCATCAGCAGTATCCTGCTTACTTCGTCTCTTGCTTCCTCCATGGTCTTCTTCTGTTTTTCTATTCTTCTATGCGACTGAGCCATGCGCTGAATCAACCATCCTCTGCTACCAAAATATGTAGCGTGGTGCAGAATGAAGCTGCCCTCCACCACACATTCAATTTTTTTAAAGTATTTTTTTTGTTTGCATGGAGCAAAGCAAGTCCTGTCACTCATTAGTTCGCCACACGCACAATAAATGCACTTTCAAGTGTACGTTCTCCTTATCTGAACGCTGCACATAGTTTAGGGAAGGTAGCCACAAGAAAACACAAGCCAGTGTCTTATTGTGCCGGTCCCAAGCCTGGATAAATGCAGAGGGTTGTGTCAGGAAGGGCATCCGGAGTAAAACTTTTGCCAAATCAAAGATGCAAATCAAACCTATGACTTCCATACCGGATCGGTCGAGGCCCGGTGGAAATTGGACTACTGTTGGTCGAAGAAGGAGAGGAGGAAAGTGCGTTCGCACGAAGAGAGAGAAGAGGAGCGCCAAGAGTATAGGACTAAGAGTAGTGACCTTGAATGTTGGAACTATGACAGGAAAAGGTAGAGAGTTGGTTGACATGATGCAGAGGAGGAAGGTAGACATACTGTGTGTCCAGAAGACCAGGTGGAAAGGTAGCAAGGCTAGAAGTTTAGGAGCAGGGTTCAGGTTGTTCTACCATGGTGTAGATAGGAAGAGAAATGGAGTAGGAGTTATCTTGAAGGAGGAGTTTGTTAGGAATGTCCTGGAGGTAAAAAGAGTGTCGGATAGAGTGATGAGTCTGAAGCTAGAAATAGAAGGTGTGATGGTCAATGTTGTTAGTGGGTATGCCCCACAAGTAGGATGTGAGCTGGAGGAGAAGGAGAAATTCTGGTTGGACTTTGATGAAGTGATGCAGAGCATGCCTAGAAGTGAGAGAGTTGTCATTTGTACAGACTTCAATGGACATGTTGGTGCAGGTAAAAGAGGCGATGAGGAGGTGATGGGCAGGTTTGGTATCCAGGAGAGGAACGAAGAAGGACAGATGGTAGTTGATTTTGCAAAAAGGATGGAAATGGCTATAGTGAATACTTTCTTCCAGAAGAGGCAGGACCTATAAGAGTGGAGGTAGGAGCACACAGGTAGACTACATCTTGTGTAGACGGTGTAACCTGAAGGAGATCAGTGACTGCAAAGTCGTTGTAAGCAAGAGTGTAGCCAAACAGCATAGGATGGTGGTGTGTAGGATGACTCTGGTGGTGAGGAAGATGAAGAGGACTAAGGCAGAGCAGAAGACAAAATGGTGGAAGCTAAAAAAGGAAGAGTGTTGCATGACCTTTAGCAAGGAGTTAAGACAGGCTTTGGGAGGCCAGGAGGTGCTTCCAGATGACTGGAAAACTACATCTAATGTGATCAGGGAGACAGGTAGGAGAGTACTTGGTGCGTCATCTGGAAGGAAAGTAGATAAGGAGACTTGGTGGTGGAGTGAGGAGATACAGGAGTGCATACAGAGAAAGAGGTTAGCTAAGAAGAAGTGGGACACTGAGAGGACTGAGGAGAGTAGACAGGAGTACAGGGAGATGCAGCGTAAGGTGAAAGTAGAGGTAGCAAAGGCCAAACAAGAAGCTTATGATGACTTGTATGCTAAGTTGGACAGTAAGGAGGGAGAGACTGATCTATACAGGTTGGCAAGACAGAGAGACAGAGATGGGAAGGACGTGCAGCAGGTTAGGGTGATTAAGAATAGGGATGGAAGTCTATTGACAGGTGCCAGTAGTGTGATGGGAAGATGGAAAGAGTACTTTGAAGAGTTGATGAAGGTGGAAAATGAGAGAGAACAAAGACTAGAAGAGGTGACTGTTGCAGACCAGGGAGTAGCAAAGATTAGACAGGATGAAGTGAGGAGGGCACTGAAGAGGATGAAGAGTGGAAAGGCAGTCGGCCCTGATGATATACCTGTAGAGGTTTGGAAGTGTCTAGGAGAGGTGGCAGTAGAGTTTCTGACTGGGTTGTTCCACAGGATCTTAGATAGTGAGAAAATGCCTGAGGAGTGGAGGAGAAGTGTGCTGGTGCCCATTTTTAAGGACAAGGGAGATGTGCAGAGTTGTGGCAACTACAGAGTAATAAAGCTGATGAGCCATACAATGAAGTTATGGGAAGGAGTAGTGGAAGCTAGACTAAGGGCGGAAGTGAACATTTGTGAGCAGCAGTGTGGTTTCATGCCAAAAAAGAGTACTACAGATGCAGTATTTGCTTTGAGGATGTTGATAGAGAAGTACAGAGAAGGCCAAACGGAGCTGCACTGTGTTTTTGTACATCTGGAGAAAGCTTATGACAGGGTGCCCAGAGAGGAACTGTGTTATTGTATGAAGAAGTCTGGAGTGTCAGAGAAGTACGTTAGAGCGGTGCAGGACATGTATGAGGACTGTAAGACAGTGGTGAGGTGTGCTGTAGGTGTGACAGAGGAGTTCAAGGTGGAGGTGGGACTGCATCAGGGATCAGCTCTGAGCCCCTTCTTGTTCACTATGGTGATGGACAGGCTGACAGACGAGGTTAGACAGGAATCTCCATGGACTATGATGTTTGCAGATGACATTGTGATCTGCAGTGAGAGCAGGGAAGAGGTGGAGGAGAAGCTAGAGAGGTGGAGGTTTGTCCTGGAAAGGAGAGGGATGAAGTTTAGCCGCAGTAAGACAGAGTACATGTGTGTGAATGAGAGGGACCAAAGTGGAAGAGTGAGGTTACAGGGAGAAGAGATCAAGAAGGTGGAGGATTTGAAGTACTTAGGGTCAACAATCCAGAGCAATGGAGAGTGTGGAAAAGAGGTGAAGAAACGTGTCCAGGCAGGATGGAATGGGTGGAGAAAAGTGTCAGGTGTGATGTGTGATAGAAGAGTTTCAGCTAAAATGAAAGGAAAGGTGTACAAAACTGTGGTGAGACCAGCGATGTTGTTTGGTCTAGAGACAGTGTCACTGAGGAAAAGACAGGAGACAGAGCTGGAGGTAGCAGAGATGAAGATGCTGAGGTTCTCTCTGGGAGTGACCAGGATGGATAGGATCAGGTATGAGTACATCAGAGGGACAGCACATGTTAGAGGTTTTGGAGATAAAGCCAGAGAGGCCAGACTGAGATGGTTTGGACATGTCCAGAGGAGAGATAGTGAATATATTGGTAGAAGGATGCTGGGTTTTGAACTGCCAGGCAGGAGGCCTAGAGGAAGACCAAAGAGGAGGTTTATGGATGTAATGAGGGAGGATATGAAGGTAGTTGGCGTGAGAGAAGAGGATGCAAAGGACAGGGTTAGATGGAGGCAACTGATTTGCTGTGGCGACCCCTGAAGGGAAAAGCCGAAAGGAAAAGAAGAAGAAGAAGGCCTCTGCTGGCAGTCAGTAATTATCTTAACCTGCTGAATCTGCTGATGCGGGTTGCGGGGGAGCTGGTGCCTATCTTGGCAGTCTCAGGGTGTGAGGTGGGGGACACTCTGGGCATGATGCCAGTGTACTGTGGAGCCCACAGAGACAAACAACCACTCACACACACATTCACTCCTAGGGTCAATTTGGGACCGGCCAATCAACCTAAAGCACATGCTTTTGGAGGTGGGAGGAAGCCAGAGAGCCCAGAGGGAACCCACGCAGACACGGGGAGAGCATGCGAACTCCGCACAGAGCGGGACTCGAACCCGGGTCCGCCGTGTTGTGAGGCGACAGCGCTACCCACTGCGCCACCGTGCCGCCCCCTCTGCTGGCAGGAGTTAGACAATGCACACTGCTAGACAACTTCGTTTTCAACCATTTAACCAACCTCTTACCTTTACAGGAAACACCCAAAAATATCATACTCAAAACATGAGCTGTACTAAATAAAACGCAAATTAAACATATAAATCATATTCATGCAGGTATTATTGCAAGTATAATAAACCCACTAATGGTTCTGTGTGGCACACTGACACCAGGCGTGTTGAAAAGTGGAAAAGTGTTACAAAAACAGCAATTTTTTGAAAATAATTCATTATGTTTTAAAAATGAAAATGGCCTCACATCACAAACATATTTTATGAGGAATACTGGGAATATGACTGTATTAAAAGCTTTTATTTTGAAGCTGCTGAAAAACAACAACCAATGGGGTCATGTCTGATCCCACAATTGCATCTAAGGGTTAACCTACACGTTTGTCAGTCTTGAGTAATCTTGGAGCTGACCTTTATTAGCATTCATTTTCCCTCAAATCTCAAAGAATTTATTACTTTCTTTCAAAATTCTGACCTCCTCATGATCATGACTCATGAAAAATAAAAAAACATGAGTCATAATTGTGTCAAAGACAAGAATTTATTTTACATTATTTTATTTTAATCAAATCCCCCAACCTGTTCATCAACTGAACACAGCCTGCAAAGTTACCTGAAAATGCTTCTCTACAAACTTTCAGCGTCATCCTCTAGAAAACCCCCTCAGTGTGTTTACTTCTCCACACCACTACAGCAGTCATGAGCAGAGTCACCAGCACCGGCACCGTGATGAACGGAGCAAGAACGCTGGCCGGTGGGTCATGAAGGAGCCGGCCGGTTGGAGCACATTCGTGGAAGTAGATCCGGTGGATGTCCACGAAGAAGCGGTCGACTATGTGGTTGGGCCAGAAACAGTCGAGCCTCAGGGCCACCTGATAGGTGCAGTTGGTCAGTCCCTCGTAGATCCTGCAGGGGGCGACATCCAAACATCTGTTTGAACGAAGGAAGAAACTCTCACCTGTCACAACAAATGCTGGTGAACTTGAGGCAATCGACTGTCTTAGTTAGACTTTGCTTTAGCAACAGCTCTTGAAATAGTCATTCCAGGTGCCTTTGAAACGACCTTTACTGGGACCAGGGGTTCTGTTGGTAGGGAGAGCAGCATCTAGAGTTACCAGTGGGCTTAACACGGCTAAATATAAGTGCTCTGTGGTGGAGGGCAGGGAAAACAGAGATGCATACCTCCTTCAGCACCGCCAGCCCATACCAGGACAGATTATAGCTGAAGGCCGACTGGAAAACTGGACTCATTATGAGCTTGTTCATTGGTGACGAGTTACACAAATTTGTTTTTGAGAAAAGGCAGTTCTAAACGAATTTTAAAGAGTTGTCCTCCGCTACAGACACCTCAAACATGACAAATATCTTCTATAACGTCAGAAGGCTCTGCCCCCCCATCCAGGGTGCGCGAACAGGTGTTCAGAGTTCGTTGATAGCCTCAAGCCATTCGCTGCTTTTACAAAAATGCTTCAGAAATGTTTAGTGGATGAAGACCTTCCCATCGGCTTGGAGGTGAGCCGATGGGACTGTTCTAACTGCACACACCAGAACAAATCAGGCTGTAATCAATAAACTTTATCGAGTAAATAATTGACAAAGAATGCAGTTAATTATTGATAAATTCAGAATTTCATTTTCAGGCGCAGCTCTAAGCCCAATGGTTCACTTCCAGTCTCTATTTTGTAAGAAAACTCACTCATTAGACTTTTATTTTCAAAGCTGCTAAATTGGTTTTCTATTCTGCATAATTTAAGTGTCGCTCAAGCGGCTCTCCAGCGGGCCTCGCTGCTGCCAAACATCATGTCTCAGATCGTTGTGACGCAATCACCAACTGTCCAAGTACTTTTTGCTGCTTCACACATGAACACACACACACACACACACACACACACACACACACACACACACACACACACACACACACACACACACACAGACACATACACCAAACGGCATCACCAATTATGTGGTGCTGGACCAGGAGACAACGGCGAGCCAGGAGGGAAATCACAGTTTTGACACGAGGTTCTCTTGTGGGATTTGCAGCTCCTTTCACACCCTGACTGACTCATCCTCAGTGTTTGGAAGCACTGCTCAGAATCTCTCTGGCACACACACACACACACACACACACACACTTCCTGTGCAGCCATTATAAACGGCTGTGAGGAAGAAACTGCATTGGCATTGGTCAACATACAAACATCTACACAGAGGCTGGCGATGTAACATGGTGTTGGCAGTGAATCAAGTCTGATATCATTCCTGCACGGACTGCTCTTCATGCAAGGTTAATGGGAAAACCAGAATTCCAGGCAGTGCTGTGGATGATGGATGAGAAAGATTAAGACATCCCATGATAGTAGGTTACAGGTGGCAATAAGGTGAAGATCTTTAGACTCTTTGTGTCTTATTTCTATGACTTTGCCCACGGATTCTGCGCGATCCAGTGGGCGAACTCACTCCATGGTGTCCTTCCAGCTGCACCATAGGCCTCGGTCCAGACCCCCCATGTCAAATTTGAACTTGGTGAGGCAAAAATCGTGTATTGTCCTCTCGTAAAAGCCCCCGTTGCAGCCCGACGCCGATGGAAGGAGTAGAGCTGAAAGGAAGAGAAGCATCGTTAGAGATGTGAGGATGGACTTGGGTGAGCAGAGACGAATGGAACTCTGGGAAATTGTGTCTGTGAGTTGGAAGGAAAAGGATTCAGCATCGGGATTCAAAGGATTGGATGTGTGTGACTGTTTTCTCCTCTTTTTGTGGCTGTTACTCCAGCTTCTAGAAGAAGAGGCGGACCTGATGCGTCCCGCAGGACTCTGGACTGAATGTGGTGCCGCTGAGCAGCGACTTCACTCCGCTGGAAGGGGCTTGAGTGGAACCAATAGCTCGTTGTTACGATGGGGGAACACGGCGGGCGTGAGCCTGCGCCGGCCTGATAAGGGCCCACATCGCGCCCATTATACTCGCTCCGTCTCAGCCAGGTCCAGGAGGCTCCGATACACTTTACGGACGGCTAGACGTGTCGACACGGGAGCACTGAAAAGATATGGTGCCTAAAGAAAACGGCCCGGACGTGTCGCCGCGTAGCCCACGTGTCTAAACAGTGGATGGAAGTGGATTCAGTACAGTTTAAGGTTCTAAAACTCGACGTGTAGCTTACATTCAATTCTAAATACATGGCATTGCTTGGACTGACAGCCACCAGGTTCCTCCTTATTTTGGGTGAAGAAAACACCCATCAGTCAGAGAAGAATTGAAAATTCTGCCTGACATTCTAGGACTCAATAGTTATGGATTTTAACAACTGATTCTCATGAATTTTGCATGATCCGTCAAGTTCCGACGTCACTCATGTTTAGTCAGCTGCTCAGCGCGAGGGCCTGATTTTCATTCTGAAAGGAAGCTGACAGAAGACTTTTAAACGCCTGCCAAGAAAGGAGAGTGTTGAAAGAGTGTTTTTGCACATCAGACTCCCCTTCCGACGCAGCTCTGGATGCATATTACTGCTCTGAGAGGGAGAACGTCTGAGTGCCTCCTTCATATTTCACCCACATTATCCAGGTGTGTGAGCCTATCGCAGGAATCAGGACGTCTCCACAGGGTTTAAAGCCTGTTGAATATCCGCAAAGCAACAGGTTGGCGTTTCTATTTCATGCATATAAACTTGTTCTCCACCACAGCATCCTGAATCTATCCCAATGAAGCATCCGATGGAATTCTATTCCAAGCCAACAGAGCAGCGCCCTAGTGGGATGAACAGAGGCTGATGGCCTTGATTTATTCTAAAGATTCTAATTTTAGAAATTATTTCCTGATGAATATCATTCATAAAAATTCTATGATATTTTATTTAAAATGTGCTTTCTGTTTTATATTTTTGTTGTAACTCAAGGTTATTCAAGACAAATGACTCACATCCACTACATTTTGGCATGGTGTTTCTCTCAAGTATAAGGTGATATTTTCACTCATGGCTGGCACCAGTGTGACTTCAGAAGTTCATGACCTTATGTCAGACGAAAATGCAGATTTAATATATACTAAATGTATTTAAAGCTCGTTTATAGCCACCGCAAACACTCACCTGCTATGACCAACGCAAGCCCTGCGCTCAGGAGCCACGCGTTCTCTTGCGCCATCCTGAACGTCAACTACGGAACCTTTTTGCGCGAAATACTCACTCCCCAAACACCAGCAGCGCGTTTCTCATTCTTCCTCCAATTCTCTGTCAGGAGCGATTCACCCACGACCCGCACCGCAGTGTTTCCAGTGACTCGGAGCCGCCCTTGGATTCAACAAGAACCGTGCGTAAAAGTCCCCTGAACTGAAGCCCAATAACACCCCCCCCCCCCCAAACCCCGCACTGTCATCTGACTCCCTGTTCTGTTTACTGCGTGGAGCTGCGCGCACAGGAGGCGAAACGGAGTCACGCACCAAAGTTAGTGTCGGTCATCCCGCAGCCACAGTTATGACGGCAATAGATGCGGTTTCACCATGAATGGCGCTAATTTACTGATGCGCGACGCAAATATGAAAGCATGTGGGAATAGTCCGCCACATTAGAGGCCGTTCATAAACGTACAATCGTCATTAAATCTCTATCAACTCTCTTTAGCTTCACGAGCCTCATATAAATGCTGTGAAAGAAATGTTTTAATTAAAAATAAAATTTGTGAGGTAAGCGGTACCTTTGGTCTGCACGTGTGTGGTAACAACCTAGAGCTAACGTACATCAGTGACGTCATTTGACAAGATAGCTCATGTGACGTCACATCACGTTAAACAGCCGCTTGTGAGTTAAGGTGAATTTGATGCCCCTTACCGGTGTTTTGCTCACCAATTTCTATCAGTGAGCAACTGATAGAAACTGACCACGTGTTAAGAACAATGTGTAAGTCAGTTTTAATGTTCATGACAATAGATGATCTACTTTTAATGTCATCTTACGCCCTTTTTGATTGTATGCTTGACGTCATGGGCAAAACCTGCGAAGACTGCAAGTGCAATATATAACTCAGAGCTGATCAGGAGCGTCATGATCCACGCAATAAAACGGACTTAAGTTCTCCAGAATTCCCCTAGAGAGCAGCAGAGGACCCTAAATGGACCTCCTCTCTTCCCGTACTGACTTTCTTTCGCTCTTTGCAGCCAAAAAGAGACTAGTGTGGAGCCGCTGTGGGTAATGGTGTCTCTTTACGCACCAGGGTTCACCTGACACGGATCACAAATCAATACATTTTGGCGCTGGTCCTCAGCGGAAGCCGTGGACTGGAGTGGGGCCCACCGCCGTGGAAAATGAGCGGCCCGGTACCGCAGACCTGTTAGACCGGCATTATTAAACTTAATTGGCTTCTGTGCGTCACTTAGAAACATAAGTGACGCAAGTTGTTCTAACGGCTGTAATGATGAGTAATAAGCATTACCCCGGATGTTTTTTTTTTTTTTTAATCTTTAATATTTCCATGAAGTTTGTCTCTAAATAATTAAATGTCGCTCAGTAATTTTAACAATTAATCCATAAAGCCAAAAAATGTGACGTCATGGTCATTATAGGATCATGAAACGCATGCTTCTGTTTTGTCCACTTCAGACACCCCCCCCCCTCCACCCGCACCCCTCCCGCCCTTTCTTCAACACAGGTATATTGACAGAAGCGATGAAGCCAAATCAGCCAATCAGGAGAGGCGACACTAGAGGTGGGTGGGTTTCCCAAAAGAGACAAAACTCACCTAGTATTTTGGATAATCTTTGTAATTGGTTGAAGGAGGTGTCAGTCCCGTGAAGGGGGAGTGTTCGTAAGGACCCCCCATCTTCCATGGGAACACATACACGCTCTCTCTCTCACACACACACACACACACACACACACACACACACACACACACACACACACACACGCGCCACCCCCCCCTCCCCGCAACCACCGGCGCTATGGCAGTGTTGGAGTCACAGCGGTGGAAACCGACCTAAACACTGGTCAGGGAACCGGCAAAACCAACTCAGCGACGCGCAGCGCGTAAAAAAGCTCTCCGCTGCTTCTGGAGCGCGCGGCTGTTGATTTTTTTTTTTTTTTTTTTTTTTTTTTAATTTTTGGGATTTTTCTTTCTTTATTTTTGTGCGCATGAAAACGAGGATATCTTGAGTGGACATGTGAGTTCCGGAGCTAACAAGACACACAGCCTCTGTTCAAAGATGAAGTTCCCCGCTTGTCTCCTCTTCACTTTGGCGGTGATCCGACCGAGCGCAGCGCAGTCAGGTAAGTGTTCGGACGCGCGTCTTTGACTTCCCCCCCCCCACCACCACCACCACCCCAAAAGACTTCAGGGATCATGTGAGGATCCGTCACCCCGTTCCTCCGTGTCGGTGTGCACCTGTACGCGCGGTTGGAAGCGGAGGACGCGGAGCGCTGGTTTGCAGAAACGATTATAAAGGGACGTCACACTTTTTACACCTGCGTCTTCATCACCGCATCACAAAACTTAACACTAACTTCGCATCCAGCCGCTTAGATCCTGAATATAATTGTGAGACTCACACCTGCAGTAAACTGACAGCCGTCTCTGTTGAGCGCTGCGTAAAAAATAAATAAATCTCCAACTCCGGGATGTTTTGCGTTCCTTTAAAACCCCTGTTTGAATCTTGAGCGGAATTTTAGCACCTGTGTCTCCGATTCAAGGAGGACTCGAATGAAATACGCGTTTGAATTCCCTTGTTCCTTGGTGCGCAGCTCAAATAGCCTCTGCAGCTTTAGAAAGCCGTGAATGAAAAGCGCCATCGTTTTAATTTCGCCCCTTAAGCGGACATTGATAGACTGCCGCTGTTTCCGCTGATTTATATGAATAGAGCTGCTCCAGTGGCACAGCATTCATTCCTTACTATCTTTGAATAATTTAGATGCAGCAGATACACTGGGGGCTGTAGGCAGTGGGAAAGCATCTCCCTTTCATCATTAGGACCCCTGCGCTGTGGGTCCCTGGATGAGGAATCAGTTCAATGTCTCATAAAGATTTTTAATGCCGTGGCGCTGGATAGTCAATTTGTAATGAAGTCGGTGCTCATTTTGACGCCTTGGGGCATCTGCACAGAGTTATCCTCCTGCATCAGGCAAAATGTGCAGTTTTGTGATATTTGTACACGGTTTCCAACAAAACCTGACCGTCTGTGTTTCACATTCGAGGCTCAGATGTTGAGAAATGGAGCCATCGAACTTTTGCAGTCAGATTTTTGTGCAGAGATCAATGAGAACCTAGTCGTGCTCTGGTATTCTGTTTGGTGTATAGTCCTGCTTTGGAATAATGTCAGATTAAGAGAGGATCTCTCTCATGTTTCTTTCATTCTGGGCTGACAGAGCCAAAATCTGCTTCTTGTGAAGTTTCAGCTCGGAATAAAAAATGAACACCAGGAGCAGAATTTGGACACTTCTCCAAGGACGGGGTCAAGTTTTGGCTCAACCTCTGGTGGTGTTTGGTTCTCGAGCGGAGCTGGTGGAGAAAGACAACACCCCCCCCCCCCACCTCCCCGCGGGTGTCAGATGGAAGGCGTTCAGTGCTGCTTATTAAACAGGAGTGGATGGATGCACGCATGGATGGATGCATGACAGGCGGGATGAACGGGAGGAAAGAGTGGCACCCTCGCTGTTTTATTTATTCTCCACTCCCATCCAAGATATTTGCGATGCAAATTCTTCCCAAGAATCCCAGCGATGCATGTTGGGAAGATTTCCATGTGGGTGTCAGTGGGTGAGGAGATATTTGTGTCCACTCTTTCATGCCTTTCACTTAATCTCCCTCTCCTTATTGTGGACATAAGCATTCATACACGCCGCCGTACATCCAACACGTCTAGAGCTGGTGAAGCTGTGCTACCTCACCTCGCCGTGTTTCACACGGTGATTGAATCTGTCAGCTCTCCTCTGCTGCCAGACAAATCTCTGCAGCAGATCTGCCAGTCAGCTGCTCTGCTTTGAGCACGGGTGTGTGTGCGTGGCGTTCACCACGGCCACGTGTGTGCCAAAGAGGACACCAGCATCTGATGGACGTGATTCTGCCTTCATGATGCAGACGGACATGAACGTCTGCATCATTCCTTCTTCTTGGGTGGCAAACTACAAAAGTACCTCAGGTGAGAAGAGCCCATGATTCCCCCCCCCCCCAGGCCCAGGTTTAAAGGCCTGAACGGACTCCCCCCTCGTTTCTTTGTCAAGGCCAGAGGTGAAAAGAAATGATGGATCCGACACTTATTGCATGATTCTGGCGGAACCAGTGAGTGTTCTGCGGCGGCTGACCAAATGGAGAACATTCAGTTTGGAATAGAATCTCACTCTGTTCATCAGATATATGGGATTTTCCAAAATGATCCCTCCCCAAGGCTAAAATGCTTTGGAAAGCTCCAGTGAACGTGAGCGAGCTCAGAGGTCAGGGGTGAATCTGGGGTTAAATAAAGCTCCCGGTGCGTTTGACCGTTTAGATTCGATGTCGGCTCCCCGATGATGACGGTATTCCCCAGAAAGCAGATCCCTCCGTGAAGCCTGGGGGGTGGGGATCGGCACGTGTGTGAAGGTGTGAATGTGTGTGTGTTTGGGTGACATTTAAAGACGTGCTCTCCTGTGAAATGGCCGTGGGTTTGGGGAGGCGAGGCGGACGGGGGGGGGGGGGCCTGCTGAATGCCAGCATCAAATTACTGGGCTTCTGTCAGCTGGCACACACAGAGGTAGCAGAGGTTGGTGGGAGACTGATGGAAATGAGAATTTATTAGGAGCTAATGAAGCTTTTTTTGATAGCATCAGTCTGGTCTGCGAGCCCTTGATTTGACAGCATGAGGGATGGGGGGGGGGGGGTGACAGAATTCAATCCTGCTCTAAATTAGTCAACACTGCTATCATAACTGGATGTCTGCCGGCGTTAACCCGTGTAGGATCCTCCGTGGACGGGATGCTGGGAGTCAACGGCGACGCCGCTTGAGACGGCGAGGAAAGAGTGACGGTGTGTGGCTGTTTGCACCAACCCGTCGGGTGAGGTGTGGGCAGTTGGTCGCTCCTTCTGTCGTAGCCAGGACGGCCCAGCGGCCCCCCGTGGGGGGAGGGGGGGGAAGTCTTCCAGATGACTATGTGGCGCGTAGGGGGTGATGGATCGTTATCTCCACCCGGCTGGACAGAGATCACGCTGTTCCCTCTCTTTAGAAAATCTTTTTGTCTATCAGGCTTTACTGAGCGACCCGGCGACGTCACCAGCCTGTTTGCTGACATTTGTTTGCCTCTGGCGATACAGAGGGGCTTCTGTTCTTTCGAGTTTCCGAACCACCCAAATATTTACATGCGGAATCACAACTGCACAGCATGGGAAGGGAAACAGCCAGGACCGGAGCACCGAGTGGCGGCTTTATTGGTCACTGTAATCACCCCGAAGCTCCTCCGCCTGTCTCCGGCTTGTGTTTGTGTGTTTGTGTGTTTGTGTGTTTGACAGGACAGACTTTTTGAACCCTCCCCCTGCCTTCGCCACCTAATGATGAGCAGGGCTGGCTTTGGTTGCGCCGAGGCGTCTGGTGCCAACCCCTAGTGTGAGTTGGATTGGCGAGTCGGAGGCTGGCACAGATGTCCCCTTTCAGGAGGACGGAGATCTCACTCCCACACAGAACACAGTCCACACATGCTCAGGATCGACTTTACAGCCTTCAGTCCACATGCCCTCCGTTCATTTCTGTTTGAATGTGGGACTTGTCTATTTATCTCCCACGCATCCAGAGTCACGTCGCAGGGCGGAGGGGGCGCCTGGCGTGGGGGGGTTTGGAAGGTGACGCCTCCTCGTTACTGAACATCTGATTCTGCTTTTATTGGTTCCTTCCGCTCACATATTCAGGCCCGGCTCAGGAAAAGAAAGGACGGGGAAAGACTGAGAGATCTGTTTTTGTGTGTTTCCTCCGGACCACTGGGGGGGGGGGGGGGGGGGGGGGTTGTTGGTGCTGCCACTTGTGATTCCACTCAGAGACAAATGCCTCCATCCTCCAAACAGAAACACAACCTTTAGCTTCTCTTTTACTTTGACTTCCACTTCCTGCCTCAGCCTCCTCATCACCCCTCCTCTCCTCGTCTTGGTCACATTTCTTCGCCTCATCGAAAAAACCGCTTCTTCTCTTGTTTCCTTACTCTTTCCTTCTTTTTGTCTGCACACAGTCTTCCCTCCGTCTTTCATTAGCGGTGTGTTTGTCAGGCTGTCACCGAGGGAATAAAAACAACTCATTTTATTCCTCCTTTAATTACAACACCCAATTTATTTCATGGACAACATGCTGTCGGCGGCGCCGCACACGACCCACGCCGCCGTTGTGCCTGTGTGTGTGTGTGTGTTTGTGTGTGTGTGTGTGTGTGTGTGTGTGCACACCCGTGGGGTTGTGTTCTCCAGACCCCTTTGTGAAGCGCTTCAGACGCTGATTGTGTAGCCAGGTTTTGGTGTGTGGTCAGCAGGTCAGCTTTTAATGATGTTCACGACAGGCGCCGGCAGCCCATTGGCTCATTAGGTGGCTTGATTTGGGTGATTTCTGTCACATCAAATGTAAGATTTGCTGTACGTGAGTTACGAATAAAGGAAGTTTAAAGTTTCACCTAAAACACAACGTCAAGGACCAACTATGACGTACATTTGAGGATTTCAGGAAATTTATTTTCCAATAAATTCCCAAAGAAGTTGAAAACATTTCAAGTATTTAATCTTTCTAATCTTTTTTGTAACTTTTGCCTTCAAAGACGTATTAATCCGTTCCCTGCTGACCTTTATAAAGTCAGATCAAACAATGCTAAAGTACTAAGTCTTCAAAAACTCAATAGTAACCTTGTAAATACAATTATCTGCAAGCCTGCTAGCATGTCAGGTGTACTTGGTTCTAATAGTTCTTAATAGAGCTCAGTAGTACGTTTGAGTTGGACAACAGCATGTTCACAGATGAATTTAGACGACAGCTTTGTTTTGTCCCTTTCAAAGCAGACAGACATGCTATCTTCCATTTGGAGCCACTTATCTCGGCCACCTGTTGAATACATGTCCAACTTTTTGCTTCGTTAATGAAATATCAGGCTCTCAAACTGCTAAGAAACTCATTCTGGAGCTTGGTAGATTCTTAATTCTTGACCCGCTACATTTAGGACCCTAAAAGCAGCTAAACAATGCTAAAATGCTGTAGTGAAGATCTTGCACATAGTGTGAATTTGATTATGCAGTTAGGAGTCTAATAATATGAATTTTGTGGCACTGAGGTGTTGCAGAATGCTAGCTCTTGGAGTAGCTGCCTGTCTGATGAAAGGTTAGCTGATGGTTTGGACTGGAAACATAAATGTACCTGTGAACACGCATCCGTTTGGGATTCAGATTGACGTTAGAAGCGCTACACTCGGGCAAACGGCCCAAACTGAAAGTGGGACAGCTCAGGCTCCTTTGATTGGCAGCACTTCTTTGGCAAAGCAGGATCAAGTGCCATTGACTCAGTCTTTCACGATGAGTTGGGCTTTTCTTTGGCTTCCTTTGCCTCCTTTCACTTGCTCCCCTTGTTCTGCCTTTCAGAGCGGCACAATAGAGGGCATTAAAATCACAATGGACTTTTTTTCCTTTCCCCTGTAACCTTGACAAAGCCTGGTGTTTTAATCAAAGTGTGTGAAATGGGAAGTGATGGCCAGTTAGTAATCCCTCATCTGCGCTCCTGCCAATACGTCGATCCCTCCTCACTAGGTCTGAGTCTTTACCTCCGCTGGGTTATCGTCCTCTCCCCACGTCTCCATGCATCAGCCCATCTGTCTCAGTTACATCTCACGCTTGTTAAAAACCTCCCTATTTTGGATGTGTTTTAATTAGTTCCCTCCCTGTGTGTGTGTGCATGTGTGTGTGGCCAAGCCTGCCTGCTGTATTGTGCGCAAACTAATCCCTGTTAAGATATTCACGGCAGCTAATCTGTTTAATTACACTACAAATTAAGGCTATTTACTGTTCCAAGACTTTTATGCGACAAGCGCCTTAATCAGAGCTTTAATCTGCCTGGCACAGCGCAAGTGTGTGTTGTGTTCGCACACACGAGAGTGTGTGATTGAGACTATGTGTGCTTAGACATATGCGCTTATTGGGCTATTTCCGTCAGCCCGTCAGTCTCTCTGTGTTTTAATTCTCCTTCTGAATGAAAAAGATCAAAATATAAGAGATTATTGTGTTCTTCTGGTTGATATCGTTGCACAAAGAAGCGTCGTTTGCAAGGATTAGTGGGTAATATCAGTGAGATGCTGCTCCAGCTTCTGGAGAGCACAAATCCAGACTATCGCTCTCCAAGCTTTACACTCGTGTTGAGTTGTGGCCTTTCTACAAGTTTGAAACTTTCTTCCAATGATGGAAACATCCCAAGGAGCAAAATATAGTCCAGAATGTGTGTGAATGTTTGTCTAGATTGAGTGTATCAATCATAAATAGGCTTGTTAGTCCCTCCAGGGTGTTTTTCGAAGCATATAAGGGCAGGATAGATAGTAGTTAGTTAGTTAGTTAGTTAGTAAGTAAGTAATCCTGAATCCTGAATTCAAGATTTCATGTGCTCCCAAAAACATCAATAACTACACATTACATTCGCTGACACAAACTAAAAGACGTTACATAATTACTTAAATACACATGGCATAAAAAGAAGCATAATAATGTAGCAGAAGCATAAGAGAAAGCATAAGAATAAGTGCATGAACAGAACTATGGACTGACAGCAATCACCCCCACAGAGTATCCCCACAGTGCATCTTACCTTCACCCTCCTGGTCTATCCCAGGAGGGTGGCTGACCTTGATGACACCGCAGGTTCAGCTTCACCCCCCTCCTTCTGAGAGAATGGTTGTACCCCCTGATGGCACTGGGCAGAAAGGAGGTCCTCAGTTTCTCTGTGGAGGAGCTCAGTGACAGCAGTCTGCCACTGAAGGAGCTCCTCTGCTGGGCGAAGGTGGTGTGCAGGAGGTGGGTGGTGTTACCCGGGATCATCTAAACTTGGACATGGTCCTCCACTCTAGAACAGTCTCCACAGAGTCCAGGTCCTGGCCGATCAAAGAACCAGCCCTCCGGATGACCCTGTCTAAGTGCTTGGTGTCCTGTTTCCTGGCACATCAACTCCAACACACAATGGCGTAGGACAGCACACTGGACACTATGGACTGTCCAAGCATCTGAGAGCTGATGTTGAAGGAGGCCAGCCTCCTCAGGAAGTGCATCCTACTCTGACCTTTCTTATGCACACAGTCCAAGTTGTGCAACCAGTCCACTCTGCTATCCAGCTGCAGCCCCAGGTATTTATATGTCTCCACAACCTCCACCTCCTTGAACGGATGACCACTGGCTGTGGGGAGAGGGGTGCCTGCTGGAAATCCAACACCATCTCTTTGGTTTTGATGACGTTCAGCTGAAGCTCATTCTGCTGACACCACCCCACAAAGTGTGTCAAAGAATAATCCTATTTCCATCGTCTTGTTTAATTATCTGCAACCAGTCTTGGGCTGAAATGGTTAGACATCAAGTTAGCCTTGGTCGGGGTACGAATTGATTGGTTTGATTGATGGCTAATGCTTCCAGTGAGCTCCATCGGCGATGGGTTAAAGGTCTGTGGAGGTTTAGGGGAGCTGGGAAAGCTTTGCCGAAGAAGAAGAATCCTTGGAGAATCAAATTCTGCAATGCAAAGAAACGCAGTCTCCATTTTCATTTTACTTTGGCTCTGAAAGCGCTTCTGAATTGGGATTCGCTGAAGTGTGAAATGTTGTTTATTGATGGAAGAGTGTGAGATTCCACAAATAAGATGGAGATCTGTTTTTTCTGCCTCTAATTGGCATGTAAACTGTGTGCGTCTTTTGTGAGTTAAAGGTGGAGGTGTGTGAGAGTTAAAGGTGGAGGTGTTTGCGTTCCGATTGGAGGCATCGTCCTTCTTTAAATGGCCCCCTCCTGAATGGCGACCTGTAATAAATGAGGGGGAGCGAGGAAGTGGCAGCCATGACAGCTGACCAGGGAAGGAGGGAATAGAGGGGTGTGTGTGTGTGTGTGTGTGTGTGAGGGGGGGGGGTGAAGGGGGGCACGTGTCGGAGAACGAGACGAAAGATTAAGACAGGAAGACTCAAGGAGAGCAGGGATGGATGAGAGGAGGACGATAGAGGAGTGGTGGTGGAACGATACCTCGACCCCAAGTGGAAACTCTTCCATGTTCTCCTTATCCTCATTTCAACCCCCCCCCCCCCAGGGGTCACCTTGCAGTCCAGCAAAAACGCGGCCGCCCCATTGGCTGCTTTAAAGGCGCATAAAACCTGCGAAGGGGAGAGCGTCGCCCGTCTTTTGTTGTGATTGAAGGTGGAGGAGCAGCGGACGAGTATGTTTGTGCGTTTCTTTGGTTTTTATGTGTAGTTTGTTTGCAGCTGAGAGGTGAAATACCCCCACCCCCAACCCCGCTACCTCCCAACACACGCCTGCCATACTTCACCCAGACCCCACAGCCACCGGCAAGGTGAGCCTGGGCGAGATAAAATGTAAGGACGTCCAGAGGAGGTGAGGGAGGAGAGGGAGAGGTGGTGTAGTCTCCAAGGACTGCAGCCATTGCCGCTGCTGAACGCTCCAGTAGTCAGCCGACACTTCCTCTTCGCCCCCGACATTTCCTGTGTATCCACTGACACTTCCTGTGAGCCAACTGACACTTCCTGTGAGCCTGTGGCGTGGGTTTGTCTACTCGACCGTGATGCGTGTCCGCGTCGCCGTCACACGTTGTTTTGTCTCTGTCTTCATGGCAATGACGATGAGGTCACGCATGTATCAGTTGTACCTGAAGACAAGAGGAAGCCGCCGAGCGGTTGTTGTTGGGTTGTGAGCATATGTTTATTTGTTTGTTTGTTTGTTTGCAACCACGTGTCCTCAGCATAATATCACACGCAGGTCATTTGCATTTGCAAATCTATTCTGTCGAGACGCTGTTGGCTGCCAAAGAATGAATATATCTATCCACAAAGAACTAAGTCACCGCCAAGATGATTAATTTATTTACTCCAGTCAAATAAAGTGTGAATAATGAGGTGTGCTGCTGAAAGCATTCAGGGCTAATATGCTACCTGAGTATTTATAATAAACACAACATTGATTTAGTTGAAACACAGACGAGTTTTATCAGGTTCCATCAGCTCATGAATTCACCCTCCCACCAAAACAACTTCAGTCTGCTTGTTTTAAGCCTGAAAAAGTTTAAAATAGAGACAAGTTTATTATCATCAAATACAAATAAAAAATATCAGTCTCTTATTGTCGAGGCTGATATTTCCGATGATTCACCAAACAGGAAGTACACAAAAGTGAGCTAATGCATCTAATTCAAGGGAAGCCAAGTGGATATTGAAATACTCGAATACGCCTCCATGTTTATTTTACTTTTTAAACTTCCAGATTCTTTCAGAATCCATTGAATTCTGGAATGGATGCTGGAGTTTGTGTGTTTTCCCACTGATAAGCACTGCCAGGAAAATAGCCGCTATGAAAGATAGACATGAGAGACATCGGGAAAGCAGGAGATGAACGCAGAGAAGGTTTTGGGTTTGCGGTTTCATCAGCCGTCACGCCGCTGCCCTGAGAATGAAAACCCTCAAAAGGCTTTTTACTCCCCTGAAATCATGTTTCAACAGCGGGACAGCAAAAGGCTCCACTCACAAAACTCATTGTTGAGGTCTGTCATCGCTTTTTGTGCCGGATTATAGACCGCCTTTAGGGAAAGGGGGGGTGCAGCTGAGGTAGAAAATAAAGCAGCGCTCCTCCAAAACCAAGATCACTTTAATTAAAGCTGGGGAAACAGTTCATCTCATATTTTTTGGTTTTATTAAGCAGACGGGCGGAAAACAAAGGCTCTCAGGCCTGCCTGATTGGGCGGTACAGATCATTACTGAGGAAAACGGCGGAATATAAATGTTCAGTTGCTAAGATTTGCAACACCGCAGGGGGAATCTTTGATTTACATTAGCAGTCACTTAATACAGCTCCTATTGAATTGTGTTTGTTTTCAGGGACGCTGCACAAAGATCTGCATGATTGTAAATGTGCTTTTGTGCAGCTTAAGGAGTCAGAATGCTACACAGTCAGTCTGATGTCGGCGAGATGAGACTTAAAGGTAAATATTCATAAGAATTCTGCAGGTTGCAGATATTTTACCAGCTGTCAGGATCCCTGGAGCGGCTTCTATCGGAACTTTGCTCAGACTAAATGTCACGGTTTGACTGAGCTAGCAAGAGATGCAGAAACAGTTTTTTTTTTCATCTGAACGGGGGCAGGATGGTGAGAGAGGCGTGATGGTGCCAGACTGAGCAGATATTACACCGACATGATATATGAGGGAAGATGTACAGGTTTTGGTGCGACACAGGAACACATTAGATGCACAAGCATTCACGCAGGAAGTCCTGTTTTGTTTGCAGGTTCCATTTCCTGTCGGGTATGTGGATTTGCACCTGCCGTGCAGGCGAGAAAGAGATTTGACGGATAAACCCAGATCTCAAGGAGAAGACAAAGAGCGTGGTGTGGACTCCAGAGCAGCGAGCGATGTGGAAGGAAAGTGAGAGGAAGAGGAAACAGTTGCAGGCCTGTGGGCTCCCCAAACAGGAAGTCTAGGATGTACGGCTGTTTGCCTGCTCATCTTCTCCCGCCATCTGCCTCTGAGATTCCCTCATTTACTTAATTAGAGTGCTGCGTCTCAAGGCCGCCGCTGCAGCGCCAGCTGTGCACGGGTGGGATGAGCGCACGTGTGCGTGCGTGCACGCTTCCCTTGCGTGGCTTCAATCAATCCTGGAGGAGGAATCGTGTTTGCATGCGGCCGACCGGAGGCTCACCGAGGCTGGTTCTGAATCGTGTGAGCAGGTAACTAGATACCCCCCCCCCCCCCACACACACCCTAAACGCGAGCTACCGCTGCGTTACGCGCGCCGTGACCCGTGTGTCTGCTCAAACGCACACCATTACAGCTTCCTGTCAGATCTGGCTGTAATAGACTTTAAGCTCTTCTAAGCTTTATATTGGTAATTATCCCAAGCAGCTCTAATCTCAGTACCGCCTTTTAATGTAACATTTGACATTTCTGCTCCCAGATATGCCATTATTGTCTTTATATCACCCTAAAACGCATTGACTTTATACATCCAGGTCATATCTATCCATCCAGTTTTATCAACCGATGCGTTTGGGAGCTGGGGGGTTAATCCCTCCTGGATTTACCATTAAAGTCACCTTTTCTAGAATGTGAGAGTAAATTTAAGGAATGGTGAGCTCCATTTTGTTTCCTTTCAACCACGCGTTCCTGATTCTGATTCTTTCAACGAAAGATCTTCTTTAATTAATCTCCAAGTAGCTGTGACATCACTTCCTGCTCAGACACCACCCAGTCTTCTGCTGTCTCTACTCTGTCTGACGACGTACTGTATTTACCGAGTTGCTACTCACCAGCTTCCAGTGGCCTTGGAAAAAGAACACAATTTAATTCCAGCTAAAGATTTACTATTATTATATATGTTCACGTGTAAATGCAAACAAAAGTATGGAC
Source organism: Antennarius maculatus (assembly GCA_013358685.1). Classification (NCBI taxonomy): domain Eukaryota; kingdom Metazoa; phylum Chordata; class Actinopteri; order Lophiiformes; family Antennariidae; genus Antennarius; species Antennarius maculatus. The sequence goes on from CM023629.1 coordinate 3,355,092, forward strand.
AATTCATCTGACGTGGAATGGTGATGAAATATTGTTCCAGGAAAGTCCTCAGTGGTGGAGGACAACGTCTGGCTGATATCTAATGCATCATAAAGGCCAATGTCTGCTCAATAAAAACTAATATGTCTCAGCTTGTATAATTTGATTCGGGGCTTTTTATATAACTGTGCAAAGATTTTTGATGTAAAAAAAAAAAAAGGTTACTGACTAATTCAATGCAGAAATGTAAAATAAAGACAAGTCTCTCCTACGTTTGCATAAGGGGGAAGCGTTGTGGAAGACAACCCTTTAGAAAACAGGAAGTTGATTGTGCAGTGGGTAGAGCGCACAGCCAAGGATACAGTTCTTTGGGGGTGGCCATGGGTTTGGGGATGCTCCCCTTTGCTCGCCACCATATTCCCGAAGAAATCCCCTGCTCTCCTGCAAATTAAATTCAACACTGAAAGTACACACACATATAACCCAATCCACATCTGCTCTCCTTCATCCCACTGATGAAGACGTCGGTCATGGCAGCGATAAACCACCACAGACACCCTCATTCAAGACAAATGGGGAAAGGAAAGGAGTCACGGGTGCCTCTTCTCGTGAAACATTATGAGGGTGTTAAATTTCTGCCACACATCCAAACCGTTTATCATCGGAACTTAATGAAGACCTTTTATCACCCTGGAAGCTCCTCCGGTTAGTTGGACTTCCTGACAAAGAAGCGACTTCTTCAGAGCCAGAATTCACGCCTCACCTCGTCGCTTTCCGCTGTCCTGAAAGTAAAGTAGAGGAAAGAGGGAAAGAGGCTGGGAAGCGCTAACGAATCTTCTTCGTAAAGGAGGAATGTTGATGCAGGGCCCCGGTTTTATCAGTGGGAGGGCTACGGTAATCGGCTATCCTGGGGAGGGAGTCAGCAGGGGGTCCCTAGTTATCAAGACAGCTCTGGAGATTTACAGAGAACCTGCATACAATGGAGAAGAAAGCTGGATTGTGTATGTGTGTGTGTGTGTGTGTGTGTGTGGGGGGGGGGGCAGAGACACAGTAAAAGTGAGATAACTTCCATTTCCTGCCCGTTTTAAAAGTAATTGCTTCGTTGGGAGTAGAAGCGAAGTAATTAATTATTTTGACACGAGGCGTTCGTTCGCTGTAAGTCAGGGTTTGGAGATGAATTCAAAGTTATTTCAGTAAGGAAAACATTTCAGCAACAAATCGTTCTTTAAGGGCTTCCGCCCGAGTGTCAAAAAACATTTGGCGGCGCCTTGGCTTCACGTTGCAAATGAATCCGTTTTTTTTTTCCCCCCCGCATTCCATTCAAGGCTGATTTATGAGGTGGACGTTTATTTAACGAAGCAAAAGGAGCAGAAAATAATATCATAAGAGCGCTGAAAATTTTCAGCGGGTGAATTTGGTCACGATGGCGATTTAATCGCTGATTACTGGTATTCATGTTCCCTGTTGAAAAGAACACTCCAAATTCATGTTCAGTTTATTTCAACTAAACACAGAGAAACGGAAGATGACACAGAAAGATTGTAGAACATACAGAATCCAAGGCTAATATCGCCTTTAAACAAGCGCGACGGCGAACGCGTCAAAGTTGGTCATGTTGTTTGCGGCGCTTTGCCCTTTATCCAACCGGTGATGTTTACACATGTGCCATTCTAATGCATACATCACAAACGCATAATTTACGACACAGAGGCGCAGATTAGAACTAATCATCCCATTAACGGCGAGTGTGTGAAGAGCGTTCGTGCTGCGGCTGCGTTCAGATCGACGGAGAGCCTCAAACGCCTCTTGTTCGTTTGCCTCCACACTCAGAAGCGATGGGAGTACAACACAGATATAAAACCGTACAGGCACATAAAACACTTACTGCTCATTTCCCTGTGTGCACCGGGATAACGAGCATCTGTGCTTTCCTTTATGGAACGTTATTACCTTTAACAGCGCACCTGTCTGCTCCGCGCCTCGGATAAAGGACGCACATTTTTTTTGTTTTTTTTGTTTTTGAAGCGCTTTTAAATGGCAACTGGCAATTGGCTTGGTGGGTAGTTAGCAAAACAGCCACACACACACACACACACACACACACGTACACACAACTTGCATGGTGGAAGGCTTTCTGTTGGGAGAATATCGCTGCTAATTAGTGGAATTAGCCACAGATCAAAAGGTTCAATTAAAAAGTGGTGTTGTAGCGGCGGAGGCAGTGAGCTTCATTTGCATCACAACACATGCTCGGTGCGGATCGACAACTACACGAACAGACCGACGCGGAACAACGACTGCACGAATATACCGACGCCCAACGCGGCCTCGAAGGATTGCGCTGAACACCCAACGACCAAATAATCAAACGTAAAAGTTCTCTGCCTCCAAACTCATGAAGCGTAAGGGATTTTTTTTTAAGCTATTCAGACACGTCTCCGTTTTCTCCGCTAACAACAAAACTACCTGCACTGCTAACGGACGAGCGAGAAATGTGTGCCAGAACAAATTAGCCCATTAAATTCTACACTTCACAAATGGACAAACGCACCAGGAGACACAACTACGCACACACAAGCATCTAATCCTTTCACACAAACACACACATACACACACACACATACGCACATACACACTCTTGACTTGTCGTGTGGTCCACTTAATTAAGAGCATAATTAAGTGTGTGCTGTTCTGGAGTTGCTGATTTGTGTGTGTGGGTTTGGGTTTTTTTTTTTTTTCTTTTTTTTGTCTGTGTGTATTTTGTCTGTGTGTGTCTGCATGAGTGGACATGGACATCCTCTGGTTTTCTTTCAGGCAGGTTTGAGAGCTCGACTGGGTTTGTTTGGTGGGTTCTGATTGGTTCCCAGCAGATCATGTGATCCGAACATTCCAAAGGTAGCGACACAATGCTACTCAGCTACTAGTATTTACAGCAAGAAGCTATTTTTTTTTTACTTTTGCAGAGTTGTTTTGTCACTGTGTGTGTGTATATGTGTGTGTTTGTGAGTGAATTCCCACGATGCATCTGTCTGCTACAGTGGCAGTGTGTAGCTCCTTGCTACGCTAAATGGGAGTGTCCTGTCTGCTACTAGGCCCCATTTATCAGCCTCACACGGGAACACGTTTGACTGCTGGGAAAGCCTCCCGGGACGCACGGAACACAGTGCATGCAAATATTAAGCTAAGAGCTAATATTTAAACATCTCAAAGTGGAACTTATTGGAAGTGTTATTGTAAAATGCATACATTTGGGTTAGATACAAATCTCGATGTCGGATGGACGGTTTCTGACAGCGACATGCTGGCTTTGACCTCTGCGTCCCCTCCATTGTCCCCACGGTATCGGTACCCATCGCGCTCAGCCCCGTCTTTACCGTCTTTCACGCCTGACTCCATCTGCCACCGTTGCGACAAGTTGCATCTCCGGAGCCGAGCTCCAACGGTCCGGCATTGGTATGCACCCAGCAAACTTCCTCCGCGAGCGTCCGCTAGAATAATAGTAAAAAAAAAAAAAAAAAAAAAAAAGACTAGGAAAAAAGACTGATGAAGTCCAAGGCAGCGTTTCCCAGGAGGCGCTGCACCTCCATCTGCGTGCTAAATGGTTTTGAGAAGCACTCCATTTTCTGGTGATTTAATGTTAAATGACTAAAAAAGTGTGAGTGCTGTGTATTTTTTATTTTCCAAGGACCTGTCTTCTAAAAGGTCTCAACGGCACCTTGTAAAGTTTGCCTGTTATTTTGCAAACGCTTTTATTCAAATTCCCTCCAGTGTTGTTCGTCTCTTGTTCTCTTAAGTACGGCTGAACTCCCCTTTTTTTTTTTAACTTCATTATTTGAATCAAGCACCTTGAGCAAACTGTGAATTCTGGCATGTCTTTCCTTCCTCAGAAGCTCCCTTTAAAGATAGAAAGCAGCTTTATTGTTGAATCAACTGCCTTTATTCCAAGACAAGACAAAACAATGTTTGTTCACGTATTGTTTTGTTGTTTTAATCTTTATTCTAAAAGCCGTTGTTTCTGCTTAAACTACGTGATCATTTCCTTGAACGGATCCTCCGTTAGTCTCGTCTTTTTGTTACCTTTGCGATGAGGATATAAAATCAGGCTGAGAATCATCACATCAAGTCCTGGAAAGTCTTGAGAACGGGTTTCCGAGCGGCTCCCATCGCTGCAGTGAGTCTCCTCTTCCCTGAACGGAGAAGGAGATTTATGCAGCTGCTCTTGACCTTGAATTTCCTGTTTTATCCCTTTTTTTATTTCATACACCGGGCATTCTGCTTCTGTGGACTCAAATCGCTGTTCCCATGTTCAGTCACGGTGAAGGAAAATCAGTTTAGAGGAACGTTGGATAAATTGGTGGGACTTGATGGGACACTTATAAATCCTAGCAGGCTTCGTGTTCACTGAAACCTACCTTGATGATCAAACTGTGGAAATGAAAGCAGCTCTGCAGCGCTGCAATTCTTCCTTTTAGGTCTTTTTCACGAGAACAAACGATCACACCAGTGCGTTTTGGAGGGTCACATTTTGATCCTGACCTTTCTGTTAACCCACACTGGAGGCGCTCGTGTCATCTTCCTTCGCTCAGCCAACCAAAGCCGTCTTTCCTTTTTCTAATGAGGTTAACCTCAATCTGGTGGGCTGCCGCCTCCAGACTGTACAAAGGATCAGAGCCCATTTTAGTGCGTGAAGCTTGTTTACTCTCACGATGTAACCTTCTTAGTCTGCGGACTCTTACGTGCTGCCCGACCATCTTCGCTTCATTTTCATCCCGGCGAACGCAGTGTGGATGTGAGACAAAAAAAAACCCCCACATGTTTTCACTTCACAACATTTCTGCCCATCGTCTTATTATCAGACAGAACGACACGTTTCACTTCAGTTTGTTCCCCCCTGCCTTTGACACCCGTTTCGGCTTCGTTCAAAACATTTTCCTCTCCGCTGAGAGTTTGTCCCCTTTTGCAGATCGTCCAACTGTGCTTGCCCTGTGGGGCGGGGCATCTGATTGACAGCGGTAATAATCAGCTTAATTGCAGCTGGTATTGGCGGCCAGGCCGGCTGCCTGTCAAGGTGTTGGAAAAAGACCTGAGGAGAGGAGCGAGGAGATGGAGAGTGATGGATGAAGCGGGACGCTTGCTCGGAGCTTATGGCGCCCGTTTGCCGTCCTCCAGGCGTCTGTGCTGCAACTTTCTCCCTTAATTCCTCATTTCAGCTCCCCTCCTCCTATCTTCTCTCCCCCTTCCCCTGACTTCCCCTCCTCACTTATCCATGCGACCATGGAGGTGTCATTAGCACCATGTCCTAATTAGTCCGGTGCCAGCTAATTGTGCTTCTGACGCCGTATCTCTGGGGAGGAAGGCTTTGCTAATTTCAATAAGAGTAAACATGCAAACCGCTCCCCACTGACGGCGATGGATTAATTAGAGACCATCCACTGCAGGCGCCAAAGGAGAGGAGTCGGCGGAAGGAAGCTCTGGGGAGGCCTGGGCGGCGGGCGGCGGGCGGCGGACGAGGAGGTGAAAGCGAGTTCGCTCTGTCTGTCGTCAGAGACTGCCGCTTGATTTGAAAAAAAAACCCAGCATCGCTTTCATTTCTGCACGGCGTCTCCGAAGCGACGGAGACGACGCCCCCAAATGAGTTGTCTTCACAAGTTTCATCTAAAAAGGATGAAATGAAGCTAACAAGTCTGTTTTCTCTTCTATGCAACATTCCAGTTTGTCATTCAGCCTCACCAAGCCAGCATGCTGTTTTCGTCCTTTGTGGTATTTCAACTCCAGAATCCACGCAGGTCTGAAGGAGCTTTGCTCAAGGGAACTTCAGAAGCATCACCCACTCGACGTGTAGGTCTACGACCTCACCAAGACATAGACGCATTCATGCCCCGCTATGCTCGCATTTAGTATTCCGTGCGTATCTGCAGAGAAAAGAGTTTATTCATCTTGGGCTTCTTCAAAAACGTCTGTGCGCTTTTGTGTGAAGGAATGATAATGTTATCACTCAATAAAAAAGAAACTCCATTAATTGATAAAAACAAATGCAAAGATTTTAACATTTTTTCCGAGGCTTGTGAGAACATAAGTGCTTCCAAAAAGTTAAAGCCTGTTGATCTGGGGTCACTGCACCAACATGAGGGGGGTTCCTGGACGAGGTTCGCCCAGCGGCGGTTATTTAAGACTGATTTGCTGCTTTGAAAGGACCTTGGTGTTCCATGGTTTACCTGGGACACGCCTGCCCATCTCCACTTTCTCTGTGACATAGGAGTCCTCACGTATCTCTCACCCTCTTCTCAGATAATTAATCACACTATCCAGCTTATTGCCACTCAACGGCGAGGCCGAGTTGATCCACCCTCGTCTCGCCGACTTTTTCGCTCCCTCTTTGTCCTCCCTCACTCCCAGTTTTCAATCCAGCTTGATTGTTTTTCATGGTCCAGATATTCTTGTTTAATCAGGTTCACATCGGGGTCCGTCTTTATCAGCGCCTGCCGTTAGGTCGGGCATTAACCAGCGCTGAGCAGGTTTGTAAATGTGAGGCAGCTGAAGGGCATGTCTTCCCGGATTAACAAGCTTTGATTACGACGCCCAAACATACGCTGTTAAAACGGAAATACGGTCACTCTGTTGGAAAAGATGAATTGTGAATTCCAGGCAAAACAAGTTCTCTCACATTCTTTAACGACTCCAGTTGGAGACTCCTCAAGGGAGGGGAGACGGCGCTACCGATGTCGCCGTAGATGGCGATTTCCTCAGGCAGGACTAAAGTTAACATGCTCACTGTGTGTGTGTGTGTGTGTGTGTGTGTGTTTGGTCATCCCAACACGTGAGGATGCTCCTTGTGTATGACACAGAAACGGATTGGAGGAGGGGAGACGGGAAAAAGATTTATGGGTGTAATAATGGAATGTCCGTGTGTCGGCCGTTGACACTGAGACATTTCCTCTCATCCTCCTCCCATTATGAGATGGATGGACCAGGAGGGAGTCATCACAGCACATATGGGGCGACGGGGGTGGGGTGGGGGGGTGCACTCCGTTTGGTCCGAGTGCAAATCATGTTCTCCTTGTGCCTTTATGTCATCCAGGCATTCCGCTCCTGGAATTAATTCTCATAACTTCATGCTTTCCAAAGGATGAATTTTATTTATTCTGGCACAAAATTCTTCACAATTTGTCCCCGTCCAGTTAGAGCGAGTGACTCATCTGCCACAGTATTGATTATTGCATGTTGATAAGCTTTAAGCAGAAAGGATGGAACTCCACTGTTCCCTGTTTGGTGGATGATGGTGGGATTATGAAGTGGGATTATTTTCTGCTTCCAACAGAAAACAGGAACTTTTTTGGGTTTGTTTGATCAAACTGAGGGTCTTGAGATGATCTCCATCATCGGGAGTTTTCCTCTTCATCCTTGAATTGGTGGGTAGTCCTTGAACCCCATCTTTTCTTCCTGACTCCCTCCTTCCTTAGCAGTGAGGACACTGAACCGATTGCGATGTAAATCAGGCTTATGCGTCCACTCCCGTTCCCTTTGTAGCGCCACCCACAGAACCCACGGTTCATTGCTGGGGTGTTTTATTTTTATGGCCAAAGCCATTACTTCCTGTTGTAAACACTGGCTGTGATGACTGTTTACAGTCATGTGATTTGTTTCTATTACCTCCCCTTAAGGTCAGCGCTGCATTAAAGCCAAATTGCTCAGGCTCTCCTTGTTCAGCCGAGTGCAAATGAATTAAAGCTGAAGAATCTGGCCTTTCACGCTTCAATCGGAACTCCTAATGAAGGATCTGGTGGTCGCGCCGGTTTTGTTCGGTTCCTGTTTACGTTTTTTCCTTCTCAGTGTTCAGTGAGGCTAAAACCCTTTCAGATCACTTTCAAATGGTTTTTGTTTGACTGGTGACGCCCATTCGTCCGTCCACTTGTTCCCCACTAGCAACAAATACCTGCCATTTCAAAGGAACACCTGCCGTGTGATAACACAGCCGCTTTTACTTGCGTCGGTTATTTTATGGTGTCAGATTTGAACGTAATGAATGGCTAAATGCTTTTCTTAATTAGCATCGAAGTGTCATCCTGTTATAACACTCCTAATTCTCCTATGGGTCTCCTCATTAGCATACGATAATCACCTCACATGGTGAAGCCAAAGAATCCAATTCTTTTTTTTTTGGCAAAGCTAAATGTTTCTTCCACCGTTTACAGACGCAAATTCGCCTTTATGCACTGATGACTTTAAAAATATCTTTGGCATTATTAGTGCGTACTTTTTCAGTTTATCCAAACTACATCCTGTAACATACTGCTGGATTGGTCTGCTTTGATACTCATCCTAATAATATTAGCTTTTTTGAGTATTTGATCGAGCAAACGTCCGACTAAAGTCACAATCTTAACGTGATTTAAAAGCCACAATGTCCCGGTAAGAATCTGATCTACAAAAGCTGCAGTGGCATTTAAAAGAAATGTCAGCATTTATTACACGCCATAGACTCACCACCTGAGAGGGTTTCACCTGAATTGCCACCGACAGCTGGTGGAAAGCTCCAGAGAGTTGACGCTGCATGCATTCAACACCTTCACACCACATCAATGGAGCATCGCCGTTTGCTACCCGGCGTTAAAAAAAGGGTGACAAAAAGGAGGAGGTTTTTAGGTTTTTCAAACTTAAGTTGAACTCAAGAGACAAGGCGCTGAAAATAAATGAATTAGTCCACTTGTGTGCCGTCTTTGCCCCTGGTGGGCTCAGGCGAGCAGCATCGGATTTGACGTTTGCCGGAGAAAAAGCGTGAAGCGCTGACGCCAAAGAAAGACCGCAGAAGGAGTCGTGATGCTGAAGGGCAGACAGCTCACAATCTAAATAACATGCATACCGTGGAGGGAAGCAGAATCACACTCTTCAGATTACCAATGAAATGTGATGGTGCATGTGTGTGTATCAGTCGAGCACATTGACCTCCATCAAAATAAAACAAGTGCTGGAGAGCTGTCCTCATGTTCACCCGCCATCGTTCTTCAATTTAGAGGATCTGAACTTCCTGCTAATCTCTGTCTCTCTTTTTGTTGCTATACTGCATCAGCAGAATATTTCCATAGCCATTCGGACATTTTTGAGGGATTAAGGAGGGGGTTAGCGGGGGGTCGGGGAACCCCCAGTTAGCTTCACGCATGCTCTTCTTGTGCTGACAGCGAGCACGGTAAAGGGCATGTGTTGAACCGTGATGGATGTACTGTCAGTAACCTGGAAGACAGTGGGAATCCAGATTAGAGAAAATGACCCACGGGAGTGGAATGAGGGATGGGTCGGGGAGATGGTGAGAGCGGAGAAGGCGAGGCAGAGGAAGATGGTTCTGTGAATGTCTGATAACCCGTTTTCTCACTGCAACACATTTGGCTTTGAAGCCCGGTCTAACGCTGCGCCTGCCCAGGAAATAAGATATGCGCAAGTTTCCTCTTGCTCCCTGCTGCTTTCCTTTTAATCTGTGTATCTTGTTTTGTAAAGAAGGCTTAATTCCAGTCTGCCACTGTCTCTGCCGTACCCAAAGCTTTCTTTTTGAACATCTACCCCGTGACTTTAGCGGGGCAGCTTCCACGCTGCGTTTGGAATTAAAGTTACATGAGCGAGTCGTGTAACCGAGACTACCACGCTTTATGAAAGCTAATTAATAAGACGAAGTATCATTTTAGGCATTTTTATCGTGTTTAGAGAGGTTGCAACATTATCTAAGTGTAAACGGTATATTGCAGTTGCACGTGGGAGTTCTTAGCTTGAATTGAAGTTTACAATCTTAATGAAAGCAAAACTTACAGCCTCAATGTTCAACATGAGGAGCATCAAGTCGGTTGGGGTAGCTCTTAGATTAGAGCTAAGTGACCAGGGCCATCGCTCACACCCACCAAAACGTTGAAACTGTCACATGTTCAGGTCAAAGTAGAAGAGATTGAAAGACTTTGTATTTTTATTACTCCCAAATTATTTGTATCTGTGTCAAGCTCCCCAAACTTTCCCAGGAATGGCAAGACCAGGCCCGAACCGAACAAAAGCAACAACCCCCACTCCTTTTTTTCCCCTTTTTGCCGCTTGACTGCCAGATAATTTCTGATTATTTCTCGGAAGTGCAGAAACAGCAGGAGCTCATGGCTTCACTGAAGAATACAAATCTTCAGAATGTGGTGAGTGGTATTGAAATCAACAGCGAGGGGCCTTTTGTCCTATAATGGATGTTTGCCTCATCTATAGACCAGTTGGTTGGAGTCAGGGGTCCGTGCCATGGAGCTCACAGCTGGGTTACCGGGGCGCCGCCTTTGGGCTAGTTTGGAGACGGAACAAAATGTTAATGCGTGTTGAAATTCTACCAGCGCTATTTGAGTTTGGATGATTTGTGAAACAATTTTGTATTTGTCTGTGGGCCCAAATAGAGAAAAAGCACCCGGGCGACCCATCCATTGTGGCTGCAAGCATGGCCTTGACAGAGGGTAATGGTCCTTATTCTAATCCTCTAAAAGATGAGGGGTACAAGAGGTTCAAAAGCACAGAGACGAGCGGGAGGCAGAGACATAAAAGAGGGAGGGATGGAGAGACCCCATTCTATGCCTCATTGAGTCTTTATTCAGAACGGACGGCACTTCATTAAAAACGAAAGCGTCTTCTGCAAAGACAAAAAAAAAAAGGGGGGCGCTTGTTGTTCGTACTCCATCATGAGGCACGGAGAGCCTATTTATTTTATCGCAAGCACAGAGCACCCGAGCATATCGTCGAGAGGCGAGCCTCACATTTGTAATTTATGATAATTGTTTTCGTCAAATGTGAAAATATATTATGACGATTATTTCCGGCGGTGGCGCACACCGCCCGACACGGCGTTCCATCAGGCGGAGGTAGAACAATTGCTCGAACACAACTCTTGTGATGGCGGTGAAGCGAGCGAGCGGGCGGAATACGGTGTCGCAGCCGTTGTACTTCACACACAAACGAATGCAGACGCACACACACTAGAGATCATCAACTTGTGTGTTTTTGACTTGAACCTCGTTCATCCCGTATCTTTTGATCAGTCGTATTGGTTATTTCAGTCCAAAGATTCTTCCACTGTTGACAATGGTTGCAAAATGCAAACAGGCTGGAAGGGCAAATGAAGCAGGTGCGGCTGTTCTAGCATCTAGTTGTTTACTTCTAATGCTGCACCTGTAATAGGACTTTTATTGGAGGCTAAATTTTTAAACCTGAGCCTCAGACAGGGGAAACGTTCCATCAAGAGAAATGAATTCCTGCATTTGTGCCTTTTATTTCTAATGTCATGTTTGTGAATTTGCGATGTGTGCTTGCTCACCTGCTAACCCTGAGTAACGCGCTGCTGGGAACAGTTGTTTCTGCCGCTGGGTTCTCGGTTCACCGAGGTCAATGTAAGTTTGTTTTTTCTCTTAAACCTCTTTTCAGGAGGGGGTCAGAACCACACAGCGACACGGCGAGTTCTTTTTATTCGAGTCGCTATCTCTGTTTCCATCCTGCACGTATTGATCACTCCTCCGCCTCTCGCCCGGACTGTGAGTAATGGAATTGCCTGTCATGGACACGGACCCTGGTCAAGGTCTTGTAAAAGTACAGCACATGTTCGCGGGGACTCGTCGATCGATGCCTCGCTTGCTCTCGTGTCAGAGAGAATAGAGACTTCCACTGTTATTTCTGTCAGAGCCTTATCTTGATTATTTAAAAGTCCTTGAAATTGGAACCTGGTGGCCTAGAGAGCAGGCGTTGGAAGTTCAATCACGACGGCCCTCTTTCTAAGTTGCTTGCTTTTAAAATCGAATCTCCCATTTGATGCCTGGTCAAGATCTTTCTTGAGGCGCCAAACATTATTCAAACAGATGTAACCCCATGTAAAGACCATTCTCGATGTATTTCTAACTGTTTTATTTCCAAAAAGAAGCATCTAAACACACAGGACACCTGTGCATACAAAAGAAAAGCTTACATGAAAGGATTTTCTTTTTCATCTTTGCTTGCAAAACACTTATTTAAGGAGGGATTGGTTTGCTTTTGAAGTACTGACAGATGCATTTCAGGTTTTTTCCCTTTTTCTAAAATGAATTGCCTCCGACATATGAACACTTTGGCTCTGACACAGACTGAGTGAATTGCTGAGATGACACGACATACCACTCAAGAGTCGATCCGATTTCACTCAGATAAGACCAGTGTGGGAAGGTACCGCCCAGTGATGTGAAAAGATTGCGGTTGAATATATCCAGCGTGGTTTACGGTAAGTGTTAGCCGGGGCAACCCCCCCAGCCAGAAGATATATTTGGGAATGGGTAGGGTAATGTACTGGAAGGATCTCTGTCAGCTGACAAATAAACACAGTGGTTTCTTGCCTCTGTCAAAGTGGTTTTTAGGTGTTAGTGGCTGTAAGTCGATTTTATCTTGTAGGTTTGGGACTGAAGACAAAGACTTGGACAGGTCAAGATTTCCCTGTGTAATGTGAGTGAAGGTAACCACCAAAGATGATCGATCCTCTGAGGACCATGACCACCATAGAGAACATTATGGCCATTTGTTGCTATATTCTAGTATGGAGTGAAACAATGAACTCATCAAACCATCTATTTTTGGCCTCCCTAATGTCTTCATCTTAAATGCCCTATAATAAAGCCGGTATAACCCGGGGGGAGGGGGTATAAATGGATTTGTAGGATGGGTCAAACTGTAGCGTAGGTTCTGACTCATTGGCATTAACTCTCACCTAACACACACATGGAAAACAACCCTGCACACATCCCGAGAGACGAACGCCAGGAATCTGGAATCCCCAGAAATAGCTGAAGCTCTTTGCTATGTTGACGACACACAAAGCTCCCAGAATAGCCGCGCTGCCGCATCCATTGCATTCCGCCACCCAGCTGGCTGCCCTGTGGACAAAACATACTGCACACTTTCTTACACACATTTACAACAGACGTCTCGCGTGCTTAGTTTCAGCACACCCACACATGTATTATCACTCTGCTCTGCCAAAAAACACACTATCTCCCCCCTCCTTTGCCTTAACTTCACACTTTCCTCCCATCTGTCTGATTTGGAGCATCGCGTTCGCCGCTTGTCTCGGACCCGTCAATAAACAATACAGGTCCGGCCCCTGAGAGCCCCCCAGATAATCCCTCAGCTGTTGGGAGTTTGCAGCGGACAGCCAAAACACTGGAATAGTCTGCGCCCCCGCCAATTGCAGCACAGATCAGATATCAATTTGTCAACAGAGCTGGCGGTCAGCCGGCTGGCGTGTTCAGAGCCGGGGGGTGAGTCAGCAACTCAGACAGCGAGTGGAGAGCCAGCCGGTGGAGGAAAGTTTGGAAACTTGAGAAAACGTCCACACAAAATGACACAAAGCAGTTCTCCCTTGCGGATCGGTAACGTTTTACAGCTCCTACTGGTTCCTACTTTCAGGTACCGTTGGCGGTTTATACAGCAATCCAACTGTAACGTTCTCCTCGTCCTCTGAGCACGGCGAGGCTTTGCGTTGGATGGCGGATGGAGTGCTTGTTTTGTGTGTTTGCAGGTTGGGCGACACTTGAGAATGACTTCCTGTTGCAGTTCTGGTGTGTTAATGAATAATTGTGAAATTGTCAGAAAGGAGTGAGTCATCCATTCCTGGTTGACTGCCAGAAGAATGGCTCCGAAAACACGATGTAGGCAGATTTAATTGTTGCTTTAACTGTGTAATGGTGAGGACTTAATGATTAGTTTGGTCCTATCTAAATGGTCTGAGATGGTCCCAACCCCCCCATCACCACCTCGCTCGTCTCACCCACTGTTTTTTGGACTCCGGCCACAACCTTCTGTCGTACCATCGTTGGATCATAAATGCCTCATTTTCCCCTTGCGTGGCACAAAGCTGAATTAAAATCTATTATGAATCCAGACAGGGCTATTAAGAAGACGGATGGTTGCGGCCCTCCGTGGGTTTGGCTGTTTGTCCACCTCGGGGTCCCGCCTTTGCTGCCCCTGGTGGTCTTGAGGCTATCTGCGTGTTTGTGCACGCCTGTCTTTGTGTTTTCAGGTTCAACACATTCACACTTCTTTCGCATTGCTCTTGAAAGGTTGCGCTGTGGGGAAATAGGATGGCAACCAGGTGGACAGACATGTTCTGTTGGGTTCATGAGGTGAGGGACACGCGGGCGTTGGACTAATGATGGATGACAGGGAACACCCGGGGAGGAGTGCTCACAGCTCAGTGGGGGGGGTTTATAGATTGAAGCTCACAGGAAGTGCTTGTCAGTGTTGTCTCCTGGAGTGTGTATGTCGTGGTTCACCCTCTGCAGAGATTTCTCCTCGCGTATGGGTGGGCCACATTTATTTTATGTGGAACCACATGTTATTCAGCCTGTATTCATCCTGCTCCCTCTTATGATATACTACACATACTGCCTCTCCTCCTCGTCATCCTACTCGATGCTTCTTATTCATTTTAGTCTCAGGTGCGGCTCAAGGCTTCCCCACCTTGATTTCTGTTGCAGGTGGAAATATTTTTAATATCAATTTGTACAATACCAACCATCCTGGATGGACGCGTCTCGGCTGACGTAAAGAGAAGGAGCTCGAATCCCAGAGTCAGAGAAGATCGACCATCTGACTTTCACATATCTGAACCCACACAAGAGTTCTTCATAATAAAGGCGTGGAGCAGGATGTCTCCCAGGATGCCTCCTGGCTTCATAAATACCATTGTAGTCGCTCCAGGAGGAAAAGGTTGTTGGAAAATCTTCCTCCAACGTATGTGACATAATAAATGAGATGATAAGAGGTTGCAGAAGGAGCGTTTCTCGGTCTTCCACATACACCAGGTTAACAGGAGCTCATGTGTGGCGGTCATCTATCACCCCTTGACCAATTACTGTGTCAAGCCGGCCGGTTTCTAATGAGCTGCAGAAAAACACAATGGAGGAAGAGTCGATATCCAGCAAATAAATTATTAATGTCTGCCTGAGATTTTTATTTGCTAGCTTGCAGTTAGACCTGGCAGGGCTGAGAAGAATGGAGCTGAGGAAGGAAGTGAAGACGTGGCTTTTCAATTATCCAATTTTTATGAACTCTGTTGTGGTCTGTGGCCAATGGGCCAGATGGATTATCCTTTGTGGTGAACATATCTGCAGGGAGCCTTTCACAGCTTTTCTTTGTTTTAGGTATCTCTCCTCTCGTACAGGTGAGATAAGGCATCTACAAACTCATTTTGTGTTTGATTCCAATGTATTCAGGTTGTCTGTTTGGTGGCAATAGTGACACCACACTGTGGGAGCATTATTACAATCCAGCCTTGTAAAGCACAGTAATAGCAAAGAGATGTTGAATTATTTAACTGTTTCTCCCCTTAACAAAACACATTGCTGTCAAATCTAAAAAATTTCTTGTTCAAAAGAAGGACTTCTTCCTTTAAGCGTCTCCACAAACTGTATATTTTTGTGTTTTTGTCTATTTTCCAGCACAGTAAATAATTTAAAGATGTTATCCTTGACTCTTGGTGTCTGTGATAGAAATTTCTCACTATTTTCAAAGAACGGAGAAAGGAGAGAGAATCACTGAATAACACTAAAATAGATGTTCATAGACAAATAAAATGTGGTCCTTTTCTTTTCCATCCTGGCCTTTTAAATGCAGATGATGCTCATCTCCTATATTCAAACAGTCTGCAAGTTATTCCATGTGTTTCATCGCCAAATGACTGTACTGTGGGCACAAAAGTCCAATCTTTACCTAATTATCTTCCATAGTTTCCTCACCAGAGCTCCTGCAGTTGCTTGTGTAGGCTGAACTTCACTCAACTCTGCGCATGGTGAACCCGAGGTAAAAATTAAATTGATGCAACGCCGGCCCGACATCAAACGGTTTGTAATCTATTAGGAGGATTTGACTCCCGGTATCTCAGTCGGGTCTCTTTCCGGTTTGTTTGCCTTTGCCGAACAACAACGAGTGCGTCAAAGCGGGAAAAGCATCCGGATGCAGTGCATTAAAGCGGGAAAAGCATCTGGATGTAGCGTGTGTATAGCATTCAGATAAAAGAACAGCAGCACCTAGCCGGATTAACTTCATCCCACCGTTAATATCCTCCGTAGGGATTACCAGAAATGACTAGACAGCAACTTTTCTCACTTCTAATGTTCCCTTTAGGATGGTATATACATTTAATTTCTCATTTCTCTTTATCTGATTGCATTTAAGTGTTTAGCCAACTCTCAGGGCAATAAGAACCTACTATCAAGGTTGTCACTTCATTTAAATTGACTTACACTTAAATATAAGAAACAACTCTCAATTATGATAAAAACATCGGATGACACAGGCAGAAATGTGAATTTATTACACACAACAGGAGTAACAAAGGGCTTCTGACTGTTCTTAGATGTTACTAATCTGCTAAAACCAATATTTCCCCGTGGTGCCTGCGATATAAATAGCGTGGCCGTAAGTCGTGTCCATTTAAGGTGGTTGGTTGAAAACTGGGCGAAAAAATCGAGACAGATTATCATCCAAAGCGGTGTGACCTCTGGCAGACGCCTCCTCTCTATCTAACTGGCTTTAACTTTATTTGGCTGTCGACTTGAAAGAGTCTTGCTGGGCCGGCTGCTGAGACTGTAGACACACACACACACACACACACACACACACACACACACACACACACACACACACACACACACACACACAAAGATATCCTCCCATATGGTATCAGTTAAAACTCCTGGCATCTCCTGTTTGTGTTTATCAGGACAACAAAGCCCAGTGATGCGCCACAATGGAGAGACGACCTAAAAAGGTTCTAGTTTCATTTAGCAAACATGCTAACAATTCATTCCACGGCTATTATTGCAGTGATCAGGGTTACTGGAGGTCAGGGCCGGACTGGGCACCGGCTTTTATTTAGCCCACATTGTGAGCGTCTCTGTCCAAAGCCTGTGATAGCCAACCAACCTTTGCAGCATGCATAGTAGTCGGTGCTAAGTTAATCCTCTGATAAGGAATTACTTCTCCTATTATGAATTAATAAGTGGATTAGTGTCGTTAAAAAGCCAGTGAAAAGTCGAGCTGCCAGCAAAGCAGCAGCAGCAGAGCATTATCCTGCATCCTGCTGTTGAATATACATGGCAATGGCTGCCATGTATTATATTAGCACGTATAAATTAAATTATTGGACTCATTGAACTCTTAATTCAGTAGCGTTGAGGTAAAGATGAGCTGCTCACTTTAAAAGATAGTCCTTCCATAAAAGACTCCAAATAGAACCTTGGAAGATGTTAAAATATTCAAAAGAAAGTACTTTCACTTAATTTACTGTTGTGTTTTTGGAAGCTAGCTATTTATTTTTGTGGTTTTCTGGCAGGTCTCCACTTGTTAGGGGAATATGTGGAGACCTTAGCCATACGGTGTGAGAGCATCACCCTTCCTCTGTTTCTATTCCCTGCAGTTCCTTCCATTTGTAGCTCCTAACCATGAGTCCATGCTCTGGGACTCTACTTTGACTGAAGCAACAGTAAGCCCAGTCAGTGTGTGTGTGTGTGTGTGTGTGTGTGTGTGTGTGTGTGTGTGTGTGTGTGTGTGTGTGTGTGTGTGTGTGTGTGTGTGTGACCTTCTGTGGTGGTGCTGAGGTGAAGCGGTGGGTAGCGGTGGAGTAGGCGATAGGCGATAGGCGATGTTGACCGCTGCCTGGCGATGCTCTCCGGCGCAGACCCATGAGTTATTGTGCGAATGCGTTGGCACGTATGTGGCGGTCCCAAATGGCAAACACACACTCGGTGTAACGGCGACACGCTGTAGAGGTCAGCAGCGTTAGCATGCAGCGCTCCGGGCCTGGTGCTAGCAAGAATGAAAAATTGTCTCATGCTGCACGGCCCCTACTTCCAGCGCGACGCCATCTGGATATGCATGCACCGCTTCTGTGTGTGTCCCATCCCCCACCCTCACCCCAACGTCTCCACCTTCTTGTGTCCGAGCTGTTACTCGCTGATGGAAAACGAGAAACAATCAGAGGCAATTGCGGTGCTGATACTTCCTGCCGCACACAAGTGGAACGGGAAGCGCTGCACGCCCTCGCCGGCGCTCGCTGGCAGCAGGGCGAGCGAGCGGCGGCTTGCTGATAGATGTGGGGCAGAAATGATACCCACTGATAGCGCCGTTTAATGTCTCACTCCCTCGAAAAGATAGATGGAGAGCAGACGCCGTCGCAGGAGTTGGACGACGCCTTTTGCAAAGCATCTGGCAGGCGAGGTCCTCGAAATGCATTCATGGCGCCATTGGCGCTGACAGGAGTGCAGTTTAAAATACTCCTGGAGATAGCGTGGAAATACGAGCAAAAACAACGTCTGACTGCTGCCAGCTCTCTCTTAGCAAAGTGCAGATAACACACACTGCTGTCGCTGGCAGGGCGATGGAAGGAGTAAACTCCAGTCTGGCTCCAGGTAGAAGGAAGTCTGGTGAGCGCTAACAGTTCTCAGACCGTTAGGTGGCAAAGTAGCACCCAGCTAATGAAAGATCCACCAATGATCACGGGCAGGGCAAAGTTCGACCTGTGTGTGTATATGCTTTTTTTGGGTTTCGCTCCAGGTCGGTCCATCGGCAACTAGCTTAACTTGAGCCAGTGACTCACCTCTACCGATATTGGAGGACCTCTTGATTGACAGACGGTGATGCCATATTTTTATTTTATTTTATATTATACTAGTGGGAACCCGTGGAAATTCCACTATAAAACAATAATAACAGACTTCATACTAAACATGAAAACAAATGTGTTGGTGTTATAAACCAAGCGCACCTATCACAGAGTTCTCCCACCAGCAGGCAGCACATCCCGGTCTGACCCAGAACTGGCGTCGGCGTCTTTGGCGAGGAACGTGAATTAATGAATCAACAAATAAATAGGTAAACTTTATGACTCATAAAGAAAGAAACAGAAAAACAAATATCCAACTGTCAAGCATGTTTGTCAACGCGTCTTTGATGTGGAACTGTTATACATCAGAAAATATATGGTTTGAACTCCGTCCATTCCGTGTGTACATGTTGACACGGGTCACACACACTAAACGTCACAGCGATTTTCGCTGCAGGGAGATACCCCCCGGATAGAAAAAGTTTCGGTAACAGTGTCCACACGAAAACGCAGACCCGGCGTTTTCAAAAAACTTCACTTTGGACAACGTTTCATCCCAGATATTTCTGTTGTCGTGTGGACGAAAGGCGTAACCGCAACAAAGTCTCTTTGGCCGAGGCCTTAGGCCATATTGGTCACGTGAGTCCTTCTGTTAGATGCACCGTGATTGGTTGGGGGGTAGTGGGTGGAGTTAAAACGTGACAGCGTGAGGTTTTCAAATGAGCTTATTCAAATATGTATGTGGGGAGATACTGTTATAATCCCCAAAGGGAAATTAAGAATGCACACTTTAGTGTTGGTTAGTCAGTCACACGCATGTATATTAGTGTGTGCAGGCCCCTGTAATACACACAACCACACACAAGGGGGCCTGTAAGCATGCAATGGGAAGTAGAGTGGCAGGCAGCCCCTTTGTGGAGCGCCCAAATGAGCAGCTTGTGAGGGGGATGGAGCCTTGCTCAAGGGCGCCTCCCTCAGGGGCGCCTCCGCAGTGCTCTGGAGGTGAGCTGAGACCCCCTCTGTCAGCTCACACTCCGGGTGTCTTTGGGCGGGAACGGGAATCAAACCGCCGATCTTGGTGCATTGGACGACCCACTCTACTGTCCGCTCTACCACTGAGCTACTGCCGCCCATATGGTGGTTCATGTGTTCAATAACAGACGAAAGACAAGGTGGGACAGGACAAACCTGACTTTTACCGTCTGAGGGATTCAGACGGTTCTCGTTTCCGTTATGGTGTCGCTCCGGATCTGAGCAGAGCTGTTAGGAGAGGCTCAGTCTGTCTCTCTCTAGCTGCTGACAGGTAACACCTGTCCTGCCCGCTATGTCCAGATGGACAATACCCGGCTGCACCTGCCCCTGCAGGTGGCACTACCTGGTTTCTTTCCTCAGTGCTGGCATCTGAACACGAAACCACGCCGTTGGAGTCCTTGGATAACCCTCCTGGACTTGGCTCGCCTTACTCTGATTTACACCCATTTCCGCCCATTTAAGGGGAAATCAAGGGTGTGGGTTTGCTTGAAGAGACGGATGAGAGGGAGGATGTTGTGGCGCTGGTGGATTGGAGTCTGTCAGGTTCCAAGGTGCTTAGCTACCACCGGACAGACACCCCGCTTCTAGTCTCTATGCTTAGCTAACCAGCTGCTGCCTCTTTCTTCACATTCATGCTATTCTTGTGCATCATCTCCTCAGATGTTCAGGGCTGCCTGTGTGTCGCCTGAGAGCCGAGAGGCAGGGCAAAACGCCTCCAAGCACTCGCCACTGGTCTTTGTTATGTGTTAACAGCTGAAGGCAACCACGAGCCCGTCCCCCCCCCGTTTGCTCGACAGCTGGACGGTAAAGACATTTTAGTTAGTCACTCACACGGTAGAACTGTTGGTGTGTGTTGGGTGAGACAGGTGGCGCACAAGGACGGCAGCGGCGCTGCAAAAAATGAAAACTTTTGCAGCAGTGGTTTGGCGGCCCCTGGAGTGAAAGCAGGAGCACCTGTGTTTACTGTGGCTTCAAACAGACGAGGGGGGGACGCAGACAAAGAGAACCAATAATATCCAGAGAGACAAACTTGGCAATGAATAGACAGAAAGCTGGTCACACAATCTCCCCCTCCTTTCCTCCTGCACTCGTCTCTCCATTGAGTGGAAGCCTGTTTGGTTTGGATTGCCTGGCAACCCCCCCTTCCTGTGAGTTTTTGATACCCCTTCCATTTTTCCCATTTTGCTGGGGGGGTTTCTGGATGGACTTGGAGAGGGCCACGTGAGACGATTTGATACCTCTGTCGCATATCCGGTGTTTTACTTTGAGCAGGTGCATTTCGTAAAAACTGATATACATTGAAATTTAAATGATTCTGATTTATTTCCTCCAATTAGCATCTACGTGCGTCGACACTTATGACTCGCGGAACACCGAAAATAGACAAAAGCATCAAGATTAAACTAATAAAACCAATCCCCGAGCCATTCAGGCCCAGCTGCTGTGAAAGATTTTAAATAAAAATTAGACGTTCCATCCCAGTGAGTCAGCGTCGGTGTTGCCGGTGCTGGTGTCGCACCGCCTCCAGCTCGCCCGTCTTAGACAGAGGTCAGGAAGGTGTTGTGTTCTCCTGGAGGAAGAGAGCTGGGTAGCCTCGCACCTGTTCTCATAGTTTCTCAGTAGCTGTCTTGCTCTCCATTTATTTATTTGCTTATTTTATTTTTTGGGACATCTCGTATGTGAACAGCTCTGGCAGCTCTGACCACGCAGCATCCCTGCACACAAGGAGGAGGTTATGAAACGCCCACGCCGTACACTCATATTAGCAATTGCGTTATTTGGATGTGAGAGGTATATTGAATCTTCCATTATTATAGCTGTCTAAATCCAGATGTCAGGACTACAAATATACCCTCCTGTAGGTTGATTTTATTTTTAAGATATTCCTCTCTGCTTCTGCTTCCCCGGTTAGCCTGTTAGGAAGGGAGAACTCGATGTGTCGTGTACTGAGGAGGTCTTCGGCTGCAGGTGACAGGGAGATAAAAAAGCGCCTCCACATTGGGGTGGATGGCTGGACCAATTGGCTTTTTGTCCCGTGACAGATCCACTCCCATGTGTCCCAGCCGTGTAGAGAAAGCTCCCGCCGCCACCGCTGTCAGCCCCGTTCATCACCGCGTATTGAGAAAGACATCAAGCTCCCGTCTTCCTTCGCTTTGCCGCAAACCTCCATTGTTTCTCCAGGGGTTAGACGTCTAGGACGCGGCATGCTAAGCGCCGAGTGAACACCGCCGTCACTGAAAAGCCACGGCGAGAACAAGAGTCCAACTTTACGCTTCTGCATGGCATCGGTTTAGTCTTTTGTCAGTTTCAAGAACGCCAAAGTTCCTGAAAGGAATGGCTTTCAATTTTGTGAAATATCTTTAATGACTTTGTTGCCAGTCATTAACTTAACAACTCGCCTGGCTGTGCGCAGAGGTCGGGAAAGAGAAACCGCAACTCTCTAACACTTCAGTGGTTGCATACATAAAGGGAACCACATAGAAAAGCAGTAGTTGTTTCCCTGCTATCAGTATTTTTCTTTCGCAAATCAACTCTAACTGCTAATAATTGCCATTTGGCTGACCTGAGACTGAAATCCTTGCAGAGGAGTTATGCTGCGTTTTCACCTCCATGATTAAACCTCTCTTTTTGGCTGCAGCTTGGAACCATCTCCTCATTTCTGAAACAATTCAAATTTTTAAAGCTCTTGATGGCTCAAAGAACTTCCTCTCTGACCCGCTCAGACTTAACAAGCTGAAATGTTCACCTAGTTGGCCCTGATATAGGGATTTTGTCTCGGTTACTCAAAACTTGTGTGGAATACTAAAACAGTCTTACACCGAGTTCAAATTCTCTGTATTCAGAGTTTCGTTAAGAGCTAAGCTTTGTTCCCTTCAGCTTGAACTTGAGCAAATCCCATCTGTCTAGACGCACAGAAATCTCCCTCACATTTTAATTAACATATTTATATCCTTTTAATGTTACAGCCTTCGATCCAGCCTTCAAGCTGCAGAACTCACAACATCATTCATTAAACTGTTGTTGTTCACTTTGGAACGAGGGTCTTTTTATCATGCAGATGAAGGGATTCATTCCAAAAAGCACAGATTACACCTTCATCAAACCCACAATGCTGGCTTTTTGATAAAGGCCAGCCGTTGATGAACATGGATCATGCCACCCCCCACGCACCCCCATCCCCCGTCCTACATCCCTAATTGCATGCAAGTCATGGATTGGATCTGTTCACGGTCTTCCTTCTTTTGTCAGCCTTTTCGGCCTGCGTTTTTCGTTTTTTGTTTTAGACAGAATTTAAATCGACAGTAGCAGCCTGTTTTTTAAGAGAAGGAAAGTTTTCGCGAGTCTATTTCAGACTAGAACCAAAGGGCGTCGATTGGGCTCGCTTGCCAAAGTGGCCTCTATTCCATGCAGCAACCCTCCAGATTTTCTCAGATAATATCCTGTGAATAAATCTGCTTGAGCTGGATGGTTTGTACTTCAGGTTAATTGGACTGTTGGCTGCTTCAACAACTTGAAATAACTTCCCACCCAGTCCAATCACGCACAAATGTTGTGTATAAAGCAGGCATTTGCTACAACGGCGCTGAGGCACAGCTGGGGCCCCCGGTGGTCCATCTCTGTTATGTGAGGAGTGTTGGGCCGGTGTTAAGGTCAAGGTATTTTTAGCCTTGCATGCATACACACCAACCACACTGCCATGTGCCACCTGCTGGACCCCGTCAGCTGTTGAATAAGGGGGGGGGGGGGAAGAGGAGGGAGAAGAGACGCCAAGGTATATTTCATTTGTCCTTTATTATCTCTACTGCTTTCTCCATGGTTTTGAGAACCGTCCATGTTGTGCTTTCTGTTTTGACAAAACTCAAATTCATAAATGCCTTTGGTTTCCAGAGGTTCTTGTTTATTCCATTCAAGGGAACCGGAGGTGGTGGTGGATCAATACTTGGAGGATATTGATGCTGTTACAGTGGTTATTTGTTCTCTAACCCTTTGGCAGTAGACATTCCTCCAATAGATGAAGGCATGGTAGGGGTCCCTTGATATTTTCTGCCCATTCTGGTCACAGCTGCTCCCGTAAAGCCAAGGTTCATGTTGCAACAGCTGGGCTCACCTCCATGCAAGACGAATTGTAAAACGGTTTCACCCTCCGCTGCGGAGCCAATTTACAAGGCCACCGAACAGCCAAGTAATCAATATCCAAATGTGTGAAGGAAGATTTTAAGATGTGGACTTGATTTGCGCTGCGCTGACTTGACCTTGGCGCTCTTTTTCCCTTGAAATGTGGATTTTCAGTATAGGAAATCTTTCTGCACCAATGTTTTATTTTATTTTTTATCCCACATCTTGGATGTTTGAATAAATCAAATCCAAGGTGTGTTGTCCTTGTGGGTTTTATGACAATGGTCCTGCCAGAGCAACAAGAACTGAGAGAAAAAGGAGAGCATGCTAGAAACACACACCAAGGTTACAGTTTGAGGACAGAACTCAAACTGGTGTGTGCACTTGTGAAGGGGCAAGGCAGGCCATTACCCGCAACCTCCTCTGGTAGCCTGGCAACCGTACAAATGGTACAGTAAACACGGGTAAAGAGGATTTGTACCTTTATGCGTGCGAGTCCTCTTTCAACTTTCCATTGAACACTCACCGGACATGGCAGGCCATTCTGAAATCCACTCCACACTCTAATTTTGGATAGAGTGTTGGTCTGTTGATAGAGGTGGTCGATATGGAGCCCAGCGTAAAGGAGTAATCTGACGACAGTCCGCGTTTTGAATATCAAATAAATGCTTCCATACTGATAAAGATATGGAAGGATTCATTTGACAAAGGCTAGAGCGTCCACTTTTACTCCTCAAGCTATTGTCCATTAAGAATATGACAACATATTATCCACAGCTATATTTTATAGCTGTGGATAAAATTTTCCCCATCTCAAGTTGTCACTTACGAACTGTAGATCCAAATAAATCAAAATCGACTGAGGTCTGTTACCAGTTTGTTGGAGAAATGCAGTTTCCTAGCAGCAGAGACGCCGAATGCTCGATCTGAGTGCTTATGAGGCTGTTCTCTTTACATCAGTGCTTCCCTGAATAGACCTGTAATTATGCATGCAGTATAAGATTGTAGGAGGTGTAACTTATGTAGGTGGTCCACCTTTAGAGATGTTTAAATCTGTATTTGTTCATTGACTGAACAGCGCTACTCTCTTTAGAGGGATGGTGCCACAGAAGAATGTGTGCTGAACAAGAGCGTACCCCCATTAAGGCCTGTTGTGAAGTAGTGACTAATCAGCTTCCAGCCAAAAATAAAGCAATCAGCATTGGAGAGGTTGTCCTCTTTAAAGCGCGATAGTGATAGCACGCACATGCCTTGATGCCCTGCCAGCCACCGCTGGCGTGACGGCGACGGATGAACGTCACATATGGACAAACAGTAACGGCCAAACGGACCGCCGTGACACCACCATGACGAACGTAACGCAGCGGCTTCATTGTCTCTGGCCGTCGTTTGTTTCGGCCGATTAGGGATACAGCGCGCTGGCAGGCTGGGATTGTGTCCCAACACCTGTGTCCCATCACAAACAAACACGGGCTGCTTTGATTCGCTGGCGATCCCCTGTACAGCTGTTGTTTGGGGGCCTGTGGGATGGAATGGCCATGAAGGGTTGACAGTCAGACACATCGCTTTTGTGGCGCTGGTCTTTCATATGTCTTGCAAGGGGACAGATGAGCCTGAAATAGCAAATTCTTCCATAAAAAATACGACTGTGCCATTGATTGTTGGTTTATCCTTTTATAGCCTCTATTTCTGCCGCTCATAAGACCATTCCAACTGGTGGAAAATAGCGACAGGTCCTATCAAACACATGTGCCATTTCATCCTATCCAGCCCAATTTTCCATTCCTCAGTGAATATAGCTTTTTATGGTATTTTTTGATGATGGAACTGTTTTTGTGGGTCTGGTGTTTGCTGCTGGCTTTTAAAGTCTTTGTCTTGTTGTCGTCCTAAAGCGTTGTTTCATTTCTTGTTAGCTCAGACCCTGTGTTCGTCCATGTAAACCGGTGATCGCACCAGATGCACTTACGGGCATATCAGTTCTGATGCGCCTTCACGTATGTAGCATGTTTTTAGCTGTAACATCCAAACGAAGACACGGAGGTTCACAGGTCACGGTTTGATATAACACATCAGGCTCTGTTATGTTAATTAATGAGCCTCCCACGCATCACTCAGCACGGCGCCGACCACCGCAGCCGTTGTTTTGTTCCGAGTGCGCCCTTAAGGTGAAGCACAATGCATAAACCACGGTCACGCCGTCCACGTCTCGTACCAGAACAAATTCATTTTAATTGCAGTTACATTGGCTGGAATCGTTAAAATATCAGCTGGAGGCGTTTCTGTTGGAGCATTAGCGTTAGCTCGCAATAGCCAGCTAACACTGACTGGTTCAATGTTATTTAAGTCATCGAACAGCAGAGCTGTGGGCTAAAAATGAGAAATCTCCCTCTGCGTGGAAGGAACAAGCTGTTGTTTCAGAAATTACAGCTCTTTTGTCCATTAAATCTACTGCTGAAATTGATGTGAACCCCACATTCAGTCCACAAGAGGAGGATAAAAAAAAAAACTTGTGTAGGCTATCGTCTGATTTTCCATACAGCGAGCAAAAAAAGAGGCACCTTCCTCATTTGGAGTAAAAAAATCAGGCCAAGCTCGCCGTGAAACTCATTGTGGACGCAAAGATTTATTACTGTTCTGTGTGTTTTCCAAGCTTGCCTGTGATCAGGTGGATGTCCCACACAGGATGTTCCCCATGACCTCCCCGATCGCTATTGTTGGACCTTTTTTAATTCAATCCCGCTCCTCATTGAAAGTGGACAATCCGGAGAAGGTGCTGTATATTAATTTTCCTTGAAAGCATGTTTTCCCCCCACCCAACCCTTATACCGCTGAAAGCGTTTGGGACTCAAACGACTCCCCTGCTGTCTTGGGAAATGAGCGATTACCCCCGTGTTTTGTCTTTTTGTATTATCTCTACCTTCCGGGTGGTTGTGAGTACCTTCTAGCGCCAACGACGTGATTGATTCATGGGATCACGCATCTGTCGAGTGCTAACACGCTATCGGTCAGATTCTAACGGAGATACCCCGCCGTGCCTTGTGTGTCTGACGCTTTAATCCTGAAAGCTTGTTTTTGCGTCCAGGAACACAGGTGGGGACATGTTAGCCTGTTTAGGGCATCTGGAGCATCATGTTGGTGTTTGTGTTAACTTTGCTCTTTTGTGTGTCAGGTTTTGTTGCGTTTTTTTATCCGCGTCCTCCGTGCCTCATTCAGGCAATGCTTTGTCACAGCTATCTCCCTGCCAGCGGTGGGTATTGTTATTCTCAAGTACAGGCCAGTTAACATTTCTCTTGTCACTGCTAAATCTCCCCTACAACACGCCGGGAGACAGAAAGAAGAAGCTTAAGAGGGGAGGAGATGCACCTTTCTAACTCCTCTCCTTCCTCTTTTTGCCCTCCGGAGACACAGACGCTCAACCCAAGAAAAAAAAAAACGTCTGTATTTTGCGTCAACAAAACCTTTTTTTTTTTAATAAAAGCATCGGCGATTGAAGTTGTTAAGCACAGATGCCTCGTCTTCCTTGCTTGTCATTCCTGCGCCTCACGCTTGGCTGAATCTGAGACTTGCACATTTAGCAGGCTGGTGTTTTTTAAGTCGGTCGCGTTTTTCTGGGCTAACGCATATGCCACCCCCCCCCACCATCACCACCAGGAACACAAAAAACCAGCTCATATCAGCCTGACTCAGTGTAGACATGTGACAAAAACCTGGCTTCAGTGGCAGACCTGGTATTTACAATAGTGATGAATACCACTGATGAGCCGGATTTGACAGATTAGGCCATTACCTCGTAGCAATTAGCGCTAACACTTTGACACCGTGGTGGCTGTAGGCGTTAACCAGATGCATGTGGTTTTTAGTTGATGACGGGGCTTTTTGTGCCATATTCCTGAGATTTATTTACCCTGCGAGAGGCTGGCAGGCTCAATTGCCATGCAGTAAAGTCTTTTATGCGGTGCGCTGTTCGATTGGGAGCAGCTCGTAACTCAGGCAGTCTATCAAATCAATGGCCACCGCGTTGAGCGCTGATTTAAGGTGGTAATTAGAGATGTTAATTGTTTTCATTAGTCAGGGCCTGGGGAGGGGAGCTCCAAGAAACCCGGGGAATGGGCACTTCTGGGGGGTTCCATCACTCCGAGGTCTGCAGAATGACCTCCCCTTTGTAGTCTCCATTCTTCCAATGCGACATAAATGGAGGAGTTGCTGGATCCCTGACCTGCGAACGACCCCCCCGTGTATCGTGCATGGATGCTCTGTGACATTTGAGCTTCCTGTTAAATAATTAGCTCAGAGGATGAACATGATTTGCAGCAGAAAAGAAGGGAGTATTAATGAAGAGTGGAGCTTAGCGTTGTACATCATCTCCGCCCCCACCTGTTTAAATGTTATTTATGGGGGGACATTAAAATAAAATTACATTTACAAGCTGAAACCCGTGAAGCTTTAAAGGTAGCATAGTGTGTCTGGAATCAATCAGCCACGGCAGACCCATAAATATAATTTAATCGTGAATAAATGGAATGAGTTTGTATTGATTGGTTGCAGAGCTCCAATCGAGTCAGATTGTGCGTTTATGGCGTTGTCTCAAAATCGTCTGATCCAAATGGAATAGCTTCTTGTCACCAGGAGGAGAGTGTGGCCTCTCCTTCCATCATTCAACCTGATCACATGATGCTTGTTGCTGGATTATGAATTAAATTCTTCCTATGTGAGATTGGCTTCAAACGGACTCCAGAATAGGAATATTAGACATTACTGTCGTGAGTCGTGAGCACCTAATTTGTGAGTGCAGCGTGAAGTCCGGAAGTTCCGTGTTGAGCATACGGTTCCATGTTGAGCAGACAGTTCCGTGTTGAGCTACAGTTCCGTGTTCACCTCCTCTTTTGCCAGTGTTAAACTTCACGCTCCCGCGCCTCCAGAATAATGAGCGCCGTTCATTCAGCTAACCCTAAGTGGATTTTCGATTGGGCGAATCAGCCTCAGATGTTAGCGTCTCCGACCGGAGCAGCATGACCCCCATGACCCCAGCGGGTAGAAAATCCTCCTGCTGACGCCATGTGAGCATGAATACGATGGCCCCCCCCCCCACACCCTCCTTACTGCTTTCTGCTCGTCCGAGTTCCTCCTTCATGTGAGAAACGCTTCTCTGCTGCCATAAAAAGAAAATCATCTGCAATCTGTCCATTTTAAATGAGTTTCTTCACACTCAATGTTCTCCGGCTTCTTTTCCCCGAGAAGTGAAGTTGTCTCTGGTACAAAGCTGAATAAAATCACTCGCTCGCCGCTCTGTGCCATCAAACCCGCTTTATTCTCTTTTAAAAGCCTTGGACATTATGGAAGGACAGCTTTAATCTGTTTTTCTTTTTTTTTTTTGTAGCTCACGTCTTTTCACTGCATAAGATAAAACCAATCGTCTTGCAGCGATTGTATAGCAAATTGAAGCATTAAGCGGTGCTGCAGCAAAGAGAAATGAGATCAGGACACAACTCTTATTTGATGACCTCCTGGTGACGACTTGATGCTGTAATGATGACGACGGCGTTACAACACACACAGAAACACACACCCTGCAGCCTCTGGTCTATGTTAACACAGTCCACAGAAATAGCTCTGATTGGCCCCTGAATTATTCAAAGTCATTTTGTTTTTCTCCTCTAAAAGGACCGGGAGAGCAATTGATGAGAGTGGATGAATATTTGATGTCTCGCAGTCTCTCGGACGAGCGGGGGGCCTCGGATGACGAGCCCAGAAATCAAACGGGGAATGAGAGAATGAGAGGAGGTCACATCAAGTCAGAAGCCTGCATCCTCTCTAAAGAGTTGATGTTCTGTGAATCGTTAAATATATTTAGGAGTTCAAATAGAAACACTTCCTTCTCGTAGTGACAAAGGTGCAGCGGTAGACGTGCCGTTAAAACAAATCTACCTATTTGCATTTCCTCAGTGTTAATGATTCAGGATGTGACTTTAAACAGCGTTTAGAGGTGTTAATTGTGGTCGGTGCTGCTTTTTTGTCCGCTCTGGGCTACTGTAAAGGAAGGTGCATCTTAACACATGCAACACCTTTCACCTGTATATTTTTCAACCCAGGAGTTCAATCTTCCTTTCAAGCTCCAAAATACACATGAAAGCATCGGCAAAGCAACTTGTATGACGTATTTTCATCTTATCTAAAAGGTCAAACCAAAACACGCGTTGCCACAGCAACGGCAGTCAATTAATTGATGTACAATTTAGCTTATTTACAGATGTTTTCACTTGACATGTTCATCATCACTGAACTCCCTGCCATGAAACGCTAATGCTACACAACTGATTTCATTGATTTTAAGTTACAGAAATCATCTCCTGCTTAGAGTCGGATTGATTTTTCTCGGCATGGTCACTTATTCCCACTTATTTCCACTGATTTTAACTGGCCACAGTCGAAGCGCTCGTCTGCATGATCAAAACGCAAGCAGGGGGCTTTAACTTCACAGCTCTACAGTGTTTTGATTGACTGACGGGCTAATTGGTGTTGCTCCATTCCCAACTTTAGAGAAATGAGTTTGTTACGTCGAAGCCGGAAGGAAAAAAAAGGCGAGCGATGAGATTTCATATTCATCCCTCAGGGCTGGTTTTCGCATTGATTCACTGTGGTCAACACTTTTTTTAAGAATGAGCAATCACAGAAGGAAAGGTCACAGTTGTGCTGAAGTAGTGCATTGTGGGAGTGGGAATAATTGCTTTTGTCACATTAGCTCCTGTCCTAATAAATGCTTGGCGGTGCCTCGTGCTGAATGACCGATTACATCAGCGCTCAATCACACCAGTACGATGTGTGTGTGTGTGTGTGTGCATGTCGGGGGGGGGGGTCTGGGTAGTGGAGGGGGTCAATTGGTTTTTGTTGAAGAGTGTGGTTCTCCCAAGTCTCCATGTGAATTATTTGTGTCACTGCAGTGCTTTTAACTAATGGTGCCGCTTTCATGGAAGGGCTCTTATTGTTTTGAAGAGAGGATGAATTGAGTAATGATTAGTAATGCCTTTAAAGACACGTCTGCAACGTTAATTTAACGCCCCTTATTTTCGTCAGTCTCCGAAGGTGTGTGTGTGCGCGCACGTGTTCCTGTGTGGCTGCAGCAACAGTACTTGTACACCATTTCTTGGCAGCGCTCAAATCTTTTTGAAACCCAACTGTGTTAATCATGGTTTATGTGTGGGCGACATCAAACCTCCCTCGGCTTCCCCTGCCTCGCCCGCTGGCTCACACACGCTTACACACCAACACGCGCTAACGCACAAGTCTCTCAAGGGCACCTTCGCCCGATCCCCTTCATTTACAAGGCGACCAGCGATCCGTCTCTGTTGGACGGATGAATCACTTTATTCAACAGGAAGTAGAGCTTCTTTGTGATCGTGGGCATTCACAGTAAAATAATGAACGCCGCCATCTTGAACGCCCGGCGTGATGAAGCTCGGACCGCGGATTGGACTTCCACCGCTCCTCTTCTGACCGCAGGTGCGGCAGCTCTTCGCTGCCAGGCTTCAATCCGGGAAATGTTTTCTGGATCGTGGATTCGTTAGCCACTAGGGGGCGCTCTTGAGGGACGGGTGTAGCGACAACAGAGACGTGTGGCGGAACTTTTGAAGAGAGGCCTCATCCACAAGGAACGCCACCATCCAGCCTAGATTGCTAATTATTTTTATCATGATGAAGAGGCCGTGATGATGTGATGATGATGTGGGGGGGGGGCGTTCTTTATGCTGATCACAGCTTTCACAATTAGACAAACTGTGATAACGCCGTTAATGCAGCGAGGGAGATTTACGCCTGGAGGACATTTGTCTTCCGGAGCGAGGTGGCGGGTGTTACCCCCCACCCCCCACCCCGTCACATAACACACACATGCAACCCTTTTTTAGAATTTCCCAGCTCCTCTTGGGAGCTTTCTAGGGCAAGGGTGTGTCCTCCATTCTTTGTGCAATCAGGAAGAGGAGAGAGAGAGACGAGGGAATTCATCACAAAGAGAGAAAACAGCTAAATAAAGCTTCAGCAACTTGTACTTTACTCGCTGCTTCACAGTTAAAAACACTCAATTTTTAATGTTTTAATCCAACAATCGGAATACCTGTAGATGTTTGAGACACAGCTCCTGGCGGCGGTGTTTAAGCGTTGACCTGTGCAAGTTTATTTTCCACCTGTGAGCTGTAGGCTAGTGGGTGACAACAGAATGATAGCCGGTGTGTTATTTCCTCTGTCTGAGGTGCACATTACCATCTCATTCACGCCGGACCTGCCTCACCATTTTAAGGAAATCAAACACGGCTGGGTTCTGTAGATAACATCATTTTTATTATATGACTGCGCCTCCTCAAGTCGCCAGCTGAGGGAAAGTTTCCGCTTCGTGACACACGCTGAGGTGAATCGCACTCTGGCATCGACGTTTAACACCCGAAGAGAGAAATGTTGTCTCGATCAAATAAAGATCACAAGCCCATCAGTAAAAGCACACAATTTGACCGTAATGTGCGTTAAGGAAAGAAAAATACACAAATAACTCCCCGAAGCGCTGGTGGATGTTTGTACAGCAGGACGCTAGTTAGCGCTTCCAGTGCCGCCGCTAATCCTTCATCCCTGAGGGCCCCAGCTGATGAAGATTGGCATCACACTCCATCCTTGAGCGCACAAACACACAGACCTCGCCGTCGTCTTCATCCACCGCCTCAGATGCGCAGTCATACTGTGTGTGTGTGCGACCAAGAGATGGCGTCCTCCTGTGTCCCGCGTCAGCGGCTGGGCCAGATGTCTGAAGGACGGGATGTCACAAATCTGTGTAGCCGTAATGAAGGGGAGGACAGTGGTGCTGCGTTCAGGGGAGTCACGGACAGGTGATTTATTTAAAGACGGGTCATCCACCATCGGTAACGAGTGACTTCAGCTGTTTTTAGCCCGGTTGTCACGGTAACATCCTAAAAGTCTCAGTGCGACTCATGTTCAGTCAGGATTTCCCTGTAAAAACGGGCCGGCGTGTGACCTTTAACCTTATCGTGATCCACATCCCAGAATGCATGCCGCCCCTCGCTAGGGTGGCTGTCTCCAATTGATGCTCCTTCCCCAGACGTGGCTGTTCGTGCCTCTGCGGTTATTCCGTTGGGGGAGTTGTGTTAATTAGCGGCAGCATGTGTGTTTGTCAATAGCAGCTCCATCTGCACCCTCGCTAATACATGCTAGCAGTGTATCCGTGTCCAGGCTCTGCATCGACATCTGTTCAGGTAGCCCTCGCTATCGATAGCATCGGTTTCACCTCTCTACCTTATCTCTCTCTGTCCTGCCCTCCTCTTCACTCCCTCTTTCATTGCCATCGCAACGAAGGTCTGCCCGATCTCCTGGCAGATATCTCACAAGCAATGCCTCTTGACTGACTCCAAATGCAAAATTTTTTTTAGCATACCTCACAGATGCCGTGGCAGTTTTCTTCCTCCCTTCATATGTTTGACAGATAAACTAATCTTTATTCTCATAAAATGAGTGCTAAAGACGAATTACTTTTTCCGCGGCAGTCCCTCCGTTAGCGGCTGCAGAGGACACAGTGCCATCTAATGAGGGCTCAGTGTATTCGCTAATATGAAAGGGCTTGGCTTACCCGTACACACCAGAAATCTAGAGTCCAATTTGCTGAAAAAGCTGCACGTAACTTCCTTTTCGGTGCAGATTACAGTCTGTGCACGCTAGAAATCATTACGCCTCCCCCGACAATCAAGGTATCATCAAACCTGCCTTCAGAGGAAGGTAGATGCACCTTGTTTTGAGTCACTAGGCTCTCAGTGATTGTGGTACTGGCTAATTGGGCAGCGAACCGCCGGTCAGAAAGCCCCCCGGGGGGAAGGTATCATCCCAGGAGGCTCCATGACTGAATCCATGCCCTTGCCCCCCTCCTAATCACCTGCTAAAGGAGGATGGAAATTTGCCCCGTGGCGGTAAATAAGACCACAGCAGCCCCATGCCTTCGTTAGCTGGCCTCTCTGTGCTCTGGCTGATGAAATCTGGCTCTGGATTTACTAATGAGAAATCAATGAGTCCGCGGCAGCAACCTCGGCCCCCCCCCCCAGTGGGCAACATGTCATTCTATCACCTCTTCCCCCACTGCTCACTTTATCCATCTTTCTTGTCTCTGTTTTGCTTCGCAATGCGTCGTCTTTGTACCGTTTCTCAGCAGCTGCTTTATGGGACAAACCTTGTGTATCTTTGAAATGCGGATCACAACAGAGTATTTACTGACGTGATTTAAATCTAAACAAACAAACAGACAAACACTGTTTAATTCTGATGTTTATCGTCGGGAGCGATAATTCTATTCCTCTTCTGAAATGGGAATGTCCACAGAAACATTCCGGGAAGCCACGTTTGATTGATTCAAGTTGCTTTGCAGCAACAATTGTGAAGAAAGGAGCACAATGGCTGCAAGTTCCAAACCCGTTTGATGCATCTGCTGTATTTACACGTATTTACATGTCATGCTGAACGCCATCTGTGAGCCAGAACCTTCAGGGATGTTGGTAATGCTGCGACACTGAGATGATGATCGCTCTCTCTCCCTCTTCTCCTCTAGGTAAGTCCCCCGCCCCCACCCCCCGCTCTGCAGAAGTGCCGCTGCCATTGTCATGAGTAATGTATACCTCATTCATTGTGATTCATTATGCATCAGCATCATATGGACAATCTGGTTTATCCCCTCATTCGGGAAACACCATGAGTTATTCATTGTAGTTTCACACAGTGGATTAAAATGCAGATTCCATCTTTATTTGCTGAGTGAGATCAGAAAGACTGACAGGGAGGGGGGGTTAGTTGTTGATTTGTTAACTGTTCACAATTACTTTACATTCTTAGGGTTAGGTTAGGGTTAGGGTTAAGATTTGGTGTTAGGGTGAGGGTTAAGGTTTAGGGTTGGGTTAGGGGTTGGGGTTAGGTTTAGGGGTTAGAGTTAGGGGTTTAGGGGTTAGGGTAGGGATTAGGGTTAGGGTTTAGGGTTTAGAGTTGGATTATGGGTTAGGGATTAGGGTTGGGTAAGGGGTTAGGTATAGGGGTTAGAGTTAGGGGTTTAAGGGGTTAGGGTAGGGATTAGGGTTTAGAGTTTGATTAGGGATA
This sequence comes from Antennarius maculatus, assembly GCA_013358685.1. NCBI lineage: Eukaryota > Metazoa > Chordata > Actinopteri > Lophiiformes > Antennariidae > Antennarius > Antennarius maculatus. The sequence goes on from CM023629.1 coordinate 3,389,968, forward strand.
GGGATTAGGGTGGGGTTAGGTTTAGGGGTTAGGGCTAGGGTTTAGGGTTAGGGATTAAGGTTAGGGATGAGGGTTAGGGGTTTAGGGTTGTGCTAGGGGTTAGGTTCAGGAGTTAGAGATAGGACTTAAGGGTTTAGGGGTTAGGGTAGAGATTATGGTTAGGGTTTAGAGTTGGATTAGGGGTTAGGGATTAGGGTTGGGTTAGGGGTTAGGAGTTTGGGTTAGGGTTAGATGCTGAAGAAACAAGAAAAAAATCTGTTGACTTCAAACCTGTCGTTTTTTGTGCTGGTCTTCAAAGTTCAGGTTGAGATTCTTTGCTTTGATGCAGCACAGCGAGAAAAAACACACATACACACACATCCTCCCTCAGTAATAGCACGCTTCTGGTGAACACACACTTGACACGACAATCGTGAGCTCCCATCAGATAAACTGTAAGGAATGGGCCGACCCCGTCTTCCTCTCGTTTCCTTTTAGCAATTAATGAGTACCTGCCATCAAACTCGCTGCTCTTCTAATTTTTTATTTTATTTTTGTTTAATTATAAACCTGCTTTTTGCGTAAACACACACACACAACCCCGCTACCAAATGGTTGATGTCATGGTGATTAGCTCCGCGGCGTTAAGCGGTAGCTTGGCTGGCCCTCCTGATGTCGCCGTCATAGTGGGGTCACTGCGGTCCAAGCGGTCCCATTGATACAAAATTAAAGCCATTTGCTCGACTTGAATCTATTTTGATGTGAGGTTTAGGACTTGGACTCTTCTTCATAACAGTAAAGATCATATGTCTTCATCGGCAACACTCCTTCACATCTTCTCCCCTGAAATGCGCGTGGTCCCTGTGCCATTTGTGGAATTAATGAGGCTTTGCGTCGCTGTAAAATTCACATCTTCAGTCTTTGCTCCCACACTGAGCTGGGATTGATGGTCAATTGAGAGTAAAATCCTTTTTAAGGTCTTACTAAATGGTTTTCATCATTATTCTATGTAAATATGTTTTCTTTCTGACATTTCATTTCCTGTCCATCTTTGGGACACAGCTTTGTAAGCAGTCAGTCGGTCGGTTTAACCTGGAGATGTTGCTCATCCCCTGATCTGAACCCTCCATTTCAAGAACGTTTCCCACTGGCCTCCATTAGCACTGACCATTCTTTCCATCCTTCAGGTTTCTCTCCTCTGGCCGGATCCTAATAGTTCCGGGGAGAAATCATAGTTGCAAAGCAGCTCTTTCTCCAATATTTAAATTTTAAGTGGAACAAGGCTCTAATCTGGCACGTAGATGAAAATTTAATGATCCTTTTTCAGAGCTGAAGTTCAAATTCTAAACGCTTCTACTTTTTATTTTCAGCCTAGAAACGACACTCTAGCAACGTGACAGTGAAATCATCTAAGATGCGCAGATTACAGCTTCTTTCCAACTTCTTTCCAACTTTATATCCTCCTTTCTTCTTTACGGCTGCAGAAGGAAAAAGGGTTTAGTAATACGGAGCGAACGGCAAAGGTCTTTAGATTTAGTATTTCAGACCATAAATCCAATAGCAACCCTTTTTTAATATGCAGAGAAATATTTTAGACAGCTTTCCTCCAAACTTCAGATCCTAGAGTGAATTTAAATGCTTCACAAGTATTTGAGAGGACCAGACAGGATGCAGCTGAGAAGAAAGGGTATCAGGACAGAAAGAACTGGCTAAGCTAAGGATGATGAGATAGCATTGATACCTCCTGCTGCTGTTGGTGACGCTAATGATGCTCTTGATGATTGAAGGTTTGATCTTGGTGCAATGATATGAGGTGTGGATGTGTGTGGAGAACTTAGTCTTCCAATGACGATGCGGAGATAAAGAGTGAGAAGACTGGATAGCTTGGGCTATTTAGAAAATTACCCTCATCTCACTCCATTTATTTCCCCACTAAACAGTTTCCAATTAGCTGATGGTCACAATCACTAGTTTCAGGTCTTCAGAACGGCATGATGTTTATTTGTTACATTAGACTCCCGTTAAGCGGAAAACAAATGAGTCTGGGATCCATTAGGAATGTGGTCACCTTGTTTCTCAGACGTCTCAGTCGGACCCAGTTAATTTACCAGGTTCCTCCTGATACAAAGAACCAAAACAGCAGCAACCACAATGCCATGTTCGATGCCTCTAAATCAGAGTGTGTTCCACTCTGCAGACTGGACTTCTGCAAGTGACTGGTGGTCTATGTCTTCATGTTTTAATTATTTAATTGGCCACCTTCTTAGATGTGCTGCCACACCTTACGGCTCCTTCATGGGCAATGCACGGCTATTCCAGGTGTCTACAGTTACCAGTTTATCCACTCATCCTGCTACAATTTATTGAAAGTGTCGTCAAGTGGTTTAGAAATCAGCAACAGCAATCTGATCATCTTGGACGATGTGGGAGCGCGTTTATCTGCTGCTTCAGTTGCTTTAATTTGCATGGAAAATAGAGGAATAAGAATCTTTGGATATCAAGGAAGAGGGAGTCAACAGTTTTTCTGAGTATCTGCTTCCCGATTCTCTTTAAGTTCAGACTGACCCTTGATGAAGTTTCAAATCCAGTAACAGTAAGTGGTGTTTTCGCAGTGTGTTACCCCCTAGCAACCATGTAAAATATAAGAGATGTCCCCCGTGACTCCACAACTTCAAGCCACGTCTAGACATCAAACACACCGCGAGGCGGAGGAGGCAGCTCACACGTTCCGCAACCTGGGAGTCTGGGAAAAATCAAGAGAGACCGGGTTCAAAGCCAGGAAAATTGTACTTCCTGTCTTTGCCGGTTTCGGTGTGGTGTACATTAATTCAAAGTCAAAGGAGGGAAGCAGTGGAATTAAAGTGCCCCCCCCCCACCTCCCCCAAGGACAGAAGAGAATTGAGGTGTGAGGGAGGGAGATGGCAAAAAGAGAACAAGGGAGCCGGAGCTAAAAGGAGACACTGGTAATACCGAGGTAGAGATATTGTACAATGCTCATTCTGACTTAATGTAAGGCTCCCGATGCAGGGAGACAGAGGAGGCAGGTTAGGAATTGTGATGAGCCTCCCTCTGTTCTCAAAGGAACATGACGAGTCCTCCATATTTGCCAGAGAAGAGTAAAAACATTTGGCCATCAGTTTGGAGCTGACGGGTTGAACTTTTAGCCCTATCTTGACCGACGGCCTGTGGTTGAGCCACACTGAGCTGGGATGAACCCCTTAAATCAACTTGCCAGGAGGGGAAGCGACACAAGAGGATGCTGCCTGTGGAGTCGAGTGTGAGCAGAGAAAGCAGAGAATCAATGTGTTAATGAGACGACACTAGTAAGTCAGTGCATTTCCTTCAAATGAGTCTCCAGTTAGTGATGAATAATTAGTTGTCCTGATGTTAAAACTTCATTGAACCTGGAGAGGGATGGGTGCCGTCAGCTTCAATTACCCAAGACACACCATATGATGACAACCGTGGGTCGTCTGTGGTGCCCCAACGACCCTCCGGGGCTATGGGATAGGCTAGGCTAGGCCTGAAGTTAACACATTGAGGTGGTTCAAGTTGACCTCCTTCACCTCAGACTGGCTCCAACATGTACGAACGTGTTTATAGCTGCATCATCTGGCGTTTTTTTAACGAGAGCATTTACATTTGTTGGTCTATTAGTTCCAAATAGATTTGCCTTTGAAGGCTCCTTGGAGGGATGCCTTTACGATTCAGTCGTCAAACGGGAGATGCGTTTTTTTACTTTTCAGAAGTAAAGGTGGAATTTGCATTCGACTCGGACTTGTGCAGGAGGAGGACTCGGCGTAATTGCTTCCTCTCCTATTTGACATTGAGTCCCAGGAGGAGTCCCGCCAGGTCCGCCCATCAAGGAAGCAGTATGCTTGTCCGTATCTTTGACAGCCACATTCCGAGCCAAGACGCACAAGCTGGAAGTCTTCATAGGGAATGCGCTTGTCACAATGGTCCGACTTGATACGATCCCTCGATACAACCCACCGATACACTCCCAATGCACCCCCCCCACCAATAGGAAAACTGAATGCATCAGATCCACGCTCTCTGGAGTCCAATCCACCCGAGGAAATCCGTAAGGAGTCGGAGAGGCCCCAAAATAAACTGCTTAATGTGGAGGCAAGCCATGCCTCTTCCTATGTACAACCAGTTCCAATGGTTTACTCTGGACCAATAAGGATGGCTGACACCCCCACCACCATCGCCCCCCCCCCACTACACGAACAAGGGGAGGGAGCAATGCTTGTCCTATCCTTCTTTCCCTTCCCCCTTTTGCCTCCACAGGCGGCGCAGAGAGTGATGATCCCCCTCTTTCTTTCTCTTTCCTCCCCCTCCCTCCATCTTCCCCTCCTTCACTCCCCAACAGCCGAAGCATTTACGCTCCACATAATTGCCACCTTCCTCCTCCTCCTCTTCCTCCCTCACAAGGTCACTCCTCTCCCCATTGTGTTGCCTCCCCAGTTGCTCTCTGAAGGCCCGTTCAGATCAGTTATGGGGATTTTGTAAATATTTAGTGCAGGCATTTGCGGCGCATCACATCATCTTCACTCGCTGTGTAATTCACCTGAGGATTACCCCGCAGATGGATGGCGTCCTTGATGCAGAGCAGCGGGGCTGGAAATGTCCACTGACTGAGTTACGGGACACGGAGCTGTGGCGTGTTGATGACTCGTGTCTGTTTGCTTGTTCCCAATTTCACCTCGTTTGTCAGTGAACTTTTATCTATGATTTAGCTTTGACTTTGACTTTGCTCACAGCCCCATCGTGGTTCGAGACTAGTCATTTTGCGTGGTCGCGTGTGCGCCGTCATGTGCGTGCTTCGCCACTGGTATTATCCTCGGAGGCTCAATAAGTGGTTTGGTAAAAAGTGTCAAGCACAGCGATTGGTTGATAGATAGATTTCACAGTCTGCTGACTTGTTCTTCATGTTGGCTCGACACCGACTCTGGTATTCTGTCGGGGAGCAGAACAGGTGATTATTCCACTCGGCTTCCGCTGCAGAAATACGGAGGGAACGGTTGAGGGTACGGCAAGTGAAGATGGACATAAAGGAACACATGGAGAACACAGTGGAAGCCATAATTAAAATTTAAATGCTTTTATTTTATATTCTGCTCACAGCAAAACCACAACAAAACCTTACTTTATTAGTTAACAATAAAGGCTTATTCTTTATAGATGACTTGATTATTTCCCTCTACCTGTAGCTAAATTATTGACTTTATGGGAGTCAAAAATGGGCCAACTGAACTTTCTTTCATAGAAATGCTTAAAGAACATTTGATCCTTCTTGGAATCTGATTTATTGGCCTTTATTGACCGATAATAGGAACACGATTGGCTGCCAGCTGGTCAGAGCTGAACCTTGAAAAAGCCTTTGAGCAACACTTTCATCTCTTTTATAAACTCCAGCTCTTCCCTCGCCGTTGCCTTCCGTGCATCCTGTGCAGCCTTTTGTCTCCTCGCCTCGCCTCTGACCTGTCTGACTTTCTTGTCCAGTGGCTTCCGCAGTCCTCCTGCGGCGAGCTTTGGCCTCAAAGCAATTAGCCGAAGAACTGTGACCTGCCAAGCGAAAAACCTCTCTGACCTCACTTGGGCTTGACGGATTACAGGGAGTGGAGGCGGGGGGTGGCAATGGCGGGGGATAGCGGTCAGAGTCCCGATAGGAGTGTGAGTGACAGGTGACACGGGTGCGGTGGACTCAATGGCGTCATCAGTCCGGCCTCCGCGGCATCGCATCGTTCCATTTCGTCCAGAAGCAAAGCAAAAATCATTTATTTTTTTGCTGCGATTCCTTTGAAACTCATCCCACAAGTCTGATAGCAAGGAAAATGAAGCGCCGCCTAGCCGTTTTTAATGTGACGCTTCACAATCCAGATACCTGAGCCGGGCGAGGCTCGTCCTATGCTCTGTAACCCGTGTGATTTAAATGTGTGTGTCGGGCTTTGTTAAGCAGATTTAGCCACTCCATCGGGCGAGGAAAAGCTGTGGAGTGTCGCCGCGCCGCCGCACAATTGAGGTGTCATTTTGATGTAAATCTTGGAGGGCTGTTGGTGGGTTTAATATGCATCTCAAATCTCTTTCCCAGGAGCAGCATAAAAGCAAAACATCAACCTGCGACGGGAAGTCTGTTCGCCGCTGTTGATGCCACTTAGTTGTGAAAGCTGTCTGACAGACTGTGTTAGGCTGAAATATCCAATTCTCCCCAGTTTATTAAATCAGATTGTATTTTGGCAGTGACAGTTCAGTTCACTCCTACTTACTGCTCTCCATCTATCCCCTTCTCCATGTCTGCCTCTTCTCCAACACAGATGGCCGTTGCAGACGGCAGCGGCGTGTGTGTGTGTCTGCATGTGTGTGTCGTATCAGCACACACACACTCGCCCTGCAATGACAATAAAGGACATACACTGCGTGTAGCACACGCACATGCGATCACAAGACGAGCAGGGAAACCCTGGTTCGTCGTGTCGACGGTCGTGTCAGCGTCGCTGCGTTGCAGTTTAGCTTGTAGCTAGCGGTTGGTGTGTCACACAGCGCCATCACACACACTGCAATCATGTGAAATCCATTAAAAATGGACAGCCGGCTGCACATGGTGTGTTTATTTGCATGCATGTGTGGTTGGGGAGTTTAAAAACCAAAGGGAAAACATGAGAAATGAAAGGTTGTGGCGCGGCGGTGTCTCGTCTGCTCAGCTGCTGCACGAGCAGCGTGACCTCGGGGAAGCTCTCACAAAGAGAGCGTCTAATGAATGTGGAAAATGAGAATACCAGTTTGATGAACTCTGTTACTCAATTAGAGCAATTAATGTTCCTGTGGCGCCGCAGAGTAAAAATGGAGTCACGGCTGATGGAGCCGCTGTCACGCTAGTATTTTTAGGCGATTGCCTGCCTGCCTGCGCTTGCAGAGGCGAGTACCTGTGCGAGGGGAGCGGCGAGGGACGGGAGATTCTTTTCTTAAGAGTCTCATTTCGTTTGAGAGCGGAAAAAGAAATTGTGTTTCTGCTTGTTCACCACACAAGACTGGTTCTGAATGAAGCGATACGAGGGGATTCTAGTTTGATATGATCCGAGTAGATTGTGTCTTCAAAAAGATGAAAATAACAAAATCTCCATTAAATTGCTGACGCAGTACGTTGGATTATAAAACGGCGTTGGCAGCATCGATAGAGGAGCTCATCAAAACCAGTGCCGGCATCTTCAGGAGCTGGGAAGTAGCGCGAACAAAAGTCGGAACACGGTGTTATCCGTGTCCAGGGGTTCAAAGTGTGCATCGTGCCACAACGTCGCTTTGCATAGATGTTCAAAGTGACATTCACATACGCCTTTTACGCACAAGGTAAACTGATTGAGGAGAACCTGCAGCTTTTTGTCTTCATGCTAGTAATGTTGTTTTTTCTGAGACAAATTAAAAAAAAAAAAAAAATCTCCAAACATTTATCCAGAGTTAGCTAAGCACGCTCCCCGGGCCAGGTCTCTCAGTGTATCCGTCCTTCTGCAACTGATGTTAAATGCGATTTGATTGAGTTAGCTCATCTGCAGAAAAAAAAGAAAAAATTCTGCTCCAAATTAAAGTGACTTTTCTGTGGTTTAGGGTTAGGATTTAACTTTGAGGTCATGAATCTGTCCTGAAATTCGAGGAACACATTAAAGGCAATCTCTCTACAGTTCATTCATTCTGGAACCGAACTGCTTCCACATCAGCGTTTCTCTGAAGCCGTTTGGGCGGAGCGGCTTCTGCTGCCCTCTCAGACCTGTTACCATGCAACCACGTCAAAGTGCCTGGCATGGGAGGGCCAACAGGCGGGCCCCCGGCATGCCCACAGATGGCGAGGACGGTCAGAACAGGCTGTGTGAACGATGCCCCTCGCTGCTCACACACATTCACACATGCACTGAGCCGTTGACTGTTGCTTTGTGCGCTAACAGCCAGGAAGGCTCCACGCCCACTCGCCCCGCTCCCCCCACAGGCTAATTATTGTGACTCGTGATGTAACCGTTGGATGACATTGTTTGCCGGCGCCCAGCAGGTGGACGCCACGCCGGATGTCACCAGGTCTCGCCTTGTTAGCGCTCTGGTTTGCGAGGGGTGACATGACCAGATCCACACCTAGTCCCTCATGGGAGGGTCGCCATGAAAGCGGCGTCAAACCGGCACCGCTCTGAGAGACAGGTGGAGGCTTGGCGGGGCCGCGCCTAGCCACGGTTGGCAGTAGCGGCGACAGTCGTCCTGCTGCCACACAAGCTGCTCCGCCTGGTGCAACACCACCCATACAGTCTCCACCCTCCATCCATTGTTCTGCCCCTTCTCCCTTCCTCTCATTGGCTGTTCCTTCTCATCTGCTTCTGACTTGAGTTTTATTCTCATAACATGCATGACCTTGAATGACCTCCGAAAACTGGAAATGACTCTTCTCTGACTCCGTTTTGAAATTTTTGTTTTTATCAGGAGGTTGTGTTTGGATTGAGATCAGGTTTTCAAGAAGAGAGGTATTCACAGAAACGCTATGTGTGTGTGTGTGTGTGTGTGTGTGTGTGTGTGTGTCTGTGTTGCAGTGGAGCTCATTTCGTCGGCGCTGCTCTTCAAATGAGAT